>WURS02421895.1:0-16740 GCA_011762765.2 Rhinocypha anisoptera
TGTTTTCCTATCCTCTTTCCAAATTCCTATCCCATTTTATATTTACCGCTTATGGCGTATTTTTCTCATATATATATGGAAACCGACAAATTCATATGAGAAAAAATTTTCCTCCTCAACCGGCACTTGACTTCCCCAATTTCCGGTCAGGGCGTGCTTTAACCAATTACACCATCGTTAACTGCCTCCTCACACAGACTTTGTCGGGTAAATAAACTTTCAGCTTTTGCCGGAGTGGCTTCGGCAGCCAAGAGATGGCGTTAGTTGCCGAGATTCATACCACTGTTGCCGAATGGACAAACACAAGGGAAGATAAGAAAGGAATACTCAAAATAGAGATACAAATTTTTTAAAGAGTTACAGTGCGTTTATAGGCACGCATAGTCGAAGTAGGAAATGGTGTCCATGTACACATTCATACAGAAAAAAATCACCTTGTGGAAAAAACACGCGTTCAAATAATGTGAAATAAGGAAATGGAACACATATGAGAACGAAAACAAAGTTTAATAGAAAATATTTTCTGGAAACCGACAAAATCATGTGAGAAAAACGTTTCGTCCTCAGCCGGGACTCGAAAACCGGACTTCCTAAATTGCCGGTCAGGGCGTGCTTTAACCAATTACACCACCGAGAACTGCATCCACACACATGACTTTGTTGGGTAAATATACTTTCACTTCTTGATACCTTTTTTGCTAAGATAAATTTTCGCGCTCCTACAAAATGAACGTAATGGATATCCTTGCTTGTGAGTGAACGTCATGATCCTTTCATTTCTACTGATAAAGGCGAGCGTTTCCATCTCTCCAATTTAAATACTGTGCGGCGGTTAGTTCCGGACTTTCACCCTGTATGCCATAGTATTGACTGAAGTTACTGAGTTCCCTTTTTTGCTGAAATCCAATTTAATTACTCACGGTTGTGCTAATATACTACGCTCGCTAACAATTCATCGCATTGTCATCTGCCTCTTACCCAGTTGGTTAAGATAGGCCGTATTGTAGAAACACCCTCGGGAAAAACATATTAGGTACTATAGTCATTCACCTTAACATTGCTGTTTTTTTTCTGAACACATAATCCCTGGGTAAAATATAGAATAAAATGACATCCATTAATGAAAATAAAATTTATTCATGATTGCTGTCTCGCTCCACAAACTTTAGTGCCTTGATAGTTTAGCGAATGGACAACGGAAAAGGAGACGAGGGTTAAAATCCGGTTGGAATCTACAGATTGAACCGTGGTTGAGTAATTTCTTGTGTACCAGATCTTAGCTAGCTAGAGCAACAACTCCATTCACTGCTGCGTAAATTTTTCAACGACATTGAGGTATTTTTCTACTATGCATGAGGTGAGTGCTCAACCCTTCTCTATAGAAGCGCCCATCATGTTCATGCATGTGATTCAACACGATTGTTCATGATATTCTTTCCATAATATGTCAATGAGCGTAGAAAGTTTACAAATGCTAGAACGATAGCCGGTTGATGTGTTGAAAATGGACCATTTAGTAGTCACAAGTATGAAAGAGAGAGGGAGAGAGAGAGAGCAAGATTAATGACATTAATCAGAGCATGATCAATGGCACACCGATTAATGTCAACTCATATAATGTCACAATTAAAATGATATAAATGCAAACATTTTTGAAGTATGATACCCTAGCAGTTACAAGTGAATACGTTTTATTCCTCGAGGGGAATTATTTGTCGAAGGATTACTTCTTTCCTTCAAAAATATGTGGTATTAATACTAATAATGCTGATATAACTACATAATAAAAAGTTGATACAGGTTTATTACAATATATGCAATTCAGGTCTATGGACGGCAAAAAAGGGGACAAGAACCTTTATGTTAATAATAAAATATACGCTATTATCTGCAGTTTAAAACTAAACTAGATTTTTTACTGAATTTACCTCAATAACAATATATAACATGAGATATTCCACACATAGCTCTTCGCCTTTAGTGATTTTATGTGAGTAAATAGTGCTTTTCGAGCAATTCAGCTAAGCTGGTACGAAAGTAAAATATTTTATGAATCAATATTAATACTCCAGAACTATGACGTACTCTTTTATAAATAAAAATATCGTAAAATAACCCCAGATAATTTTTACAAATTCGATAACACAATGTTGCATTGGTGCCTTGCAGAGTTGCAGAAAATTATACGTGTTATGATTTTTCAGGTTAAATTACAAATTAATGTATTAATATTTTTTCATTACCACAAGATAAATAAGGTTTTTTGACACTACTTTAGGAAGGTAAACAATATGATCTAGTTATCATTCAAGAATTCTTTGAATACGACAGATCAGACATTGTGATTGTTGAATCTTAAATCGACTATAATGATAGTTTGTTTTTTTTATTTCAAGCCAAGAAACTGTTTTGGTAACATATTAATCTAAGGATTTCTACCTTATTACAAATATTTAGGATGAGTCTATCAACTCTAAAATTATTTAAACGACTCCTTCAAGCTATATGAATTTCATTATTCTCCTGATTCCAAATCTGGTCATAAAAACATTGTTTTATTGGGGGAAATATATTTGTATTTTGGCAAGGCTAATATCAGTTCTCGTCCTTTCTCACATATCAGAATTAATACATAGGTAGCGTTCAAAAGTTAAGAGGGCTGCGACCATGTGTTCTTGCGAACATAGTATTCTTAGCCTCAGAAATGCAGGATGGAAAATATAAGCTTGGCTTAGCTTCACGTTTCGAAATAAATATTCGTGTACTACATAGGTTCTCAAAAATCTAAATACCACTAAGCAGTCCATGTGAAAAGTAGCATGGACAAATATACAAATTATGAAACGAAAGATTTGATGAGGTCTTGTACCTGAGGATGGCTCAGTGAGCTGAAACGCGTCGTACCAAATATATTATACTGTGGAAAAGTGCTGCATCTTTCTTTTCATTATGTATTCCTTCAACTACATAAAGCCAGAATCAGTAATACTTAAATGTACAAATTATTTTATAAGAGTACTTCAAGAAGCGGTGGCGTAATGATTACGATTCCAAACTTAGCCTATCGTCTTAACACGCCATGATGTATGAAACACAATGTTCCATTGAGGTATTAACTCTAGTTCCTTTCATCTCGGGATAAACGTAAACCTTTATGCAAACGAACATTACGTTTAGATATATCGATACGTACAAATTGGATACTTTCCAATAAACTGTAATTTTTGCTTGAAATTTTCCATCAAAAATGGTATATTTATGGCTGAACAGACGTGAACTGTTATAAAAATTGCCCAATTTACTTATGATTTCCCAGAAAAGATGATATGATGACCAAAACAGTACCAAAAAACTGCCCTAAATAAAAAATAAATATTTCATTCGCCATTATGATAAGTTATCTTGACCTATATTCACTCCGTCGAAGAGTGAACTCATTTTTATTAGAAAACCACTAGGAAAAAGTGTTCAGACCAAATTTGTGTGCACAATGAGACATAAAGGGTCGTTTAGTATAAGAGTTTTTACTATGTTCCGCTATCTATATCGTCATATTGCTGTTCATACTCGTATTACATCATTTTAGCACAGGTAGATGATAATTTTTCCCCAAAACATTCCGTTGCGTCAATATTATTTTTTAATGTGTGTGAATATATTTAAGTTCTGTATTTTTACCATCATTTCAATAGTGGCTAATTAGTTTTTAATTAACACGTCAAATACATTGCCTTATTTATGTTTCATTGGATTAGAGTAATTTATTATTATGTAATGTGTATTATTGTGTGACAATAAAACGAACTGCCATCAAATGGTTATTATAAAAAATTCTTTAATCCGTACTATTTACCACGTTTTTTTTACAAGCGTTGAATGAGAAATCACTTACATTTTCAGAATTTTTTTTTCTTTTGAATTTTTTCTTTCAAGATGACATTTGATATGAATTTTTAGGTAGCACTCTTATTGAATGAATATAGTTACTACTTTATTTAATTTTTTGTCACTAACTTTGGTAACTGCAAGACCTCTTTCCCTATCAAATTATGTAAAATTATATTAAACCAAAATTTACAATCAGTTGACCAAATAATTTTGATACCAATAAATCTTTTATTATATTCTAGCTGTGTTACGCAGCCGGATCCCTCAGTTTTATTTGTAGTATTATCTCGGTCGTTTTTTTTAACAACTCTAGCGGTTTAAAGTTTTGTGATTATGATTCATTAGATTTTTCACAAAAATAAACATCAATTGTGATCATCGCGATATCTGACGCTTCATATTTTTTATGTGCTAAAGTAATGTATTCATAACTTCACGTTTCATAAAAGAGATTCTTCTAAAAAAATTCTTTAGTGTTTATTCGGTGTCTTCTTGCTCTAAGAACTACTATCTTGCTAAATTAAGATTATTGTAATGGTCACAAACCACTTCTCCCAATTGTATGCGAGAATAAAAGCCCACTCTCGTGGAAGTACAGATACTGTTTGGACTGGTTATCAAAGAGTTTTGGGATTTATATCAAGGATTGTTGTAGTAGGGAATATTTGGACTACGTCCTGGAGAATGACGGCTCAGGTTCCAAAGGACGTTATTAATTATTTCCATTTGCCAAGGAGATTATCTCTACGATGTTCAACTACATATTTCAGATCTCTTTCAAGTTTCATACCTTTGATGTAAGGAAAAATATTAAGGGAAAACCATTCCAGTAATTCGTTCCTCGCGTTCTCAATGGTGTCGGCTAGATAGATGTTTTTATTTATTTATTTAAGGAAACGAATACCACATACAGCATCAGTTTGTCATTTAACCATTTAACAGTGGAAAATGTGGTAATTTTATCACGTGATGAAGATCCAGCGGTACAGGTCGAGCATCTTCGTGAAGAAAATGATAGGCTGAGGGACGAATTGACTCTACATAATCAGCAGCACTTCAACAACAACGGTCACGAAGAAAATTTAGCAGCCGGAGTCCACAACGTACCGGCACCTCAACGCGTCACAGTTAAGCTGCCTCCTTTTTGGTGTGATAAGCCAGAATTGTGGTTTTCTCCGGCAGATTCGCAATTTATTTTTTCTGACATCACTACGGAGGTAAAAAAGTTCCAATATGTTGTTCGCTAATTGATTCTCGTGTGGCAGCCGAACGTGAAGATAACATCACTAATCCGATACACGTGCGATTATTATTTTGATGGTCGATTATTTTTTTGCTTCGGTGTTTGTTTATTTATATGCTTGTTTATCTACTAGTTACCATGCTAATAAGGAAACCGAAGTTGTTTACTGAGAAACAAGCTCTTGTAGATAAGGGACAAATAAATAGAGAATCGGATATTAGACTATATTTTAGTTGTAAATTTATTATTACACAGTAACCATAGATTACCCAAAAGCATACTGATCTACCGTAACAGTATAATAGTAGGAATAGAAAACTATAGATATCTGACAAAAATGGAATGAAATAATCAAAGTAATATACTCTAGATTACATTTACAGAAGTAAAAAAGAAAGTTCATCATTTGACTTCATCCGCGTCTTCGGCTTTTAGAATAATTCTTTTGGCCCTTAGCCGGGACTAGACTTGGTCTAGTCCGGGTTTCTTGTAATAGTGAGGTTCTGAATCTCGATACCACCATTTATATAAATCCACCGTTCACCCACGTCACTTAAATTTAAGAATTTCACCCAAATGGCAGCGTGTATCTGAAGTCAGATTCATTTCACATCTAAATCTATAATTTGGTGTCGTTATCAACTCCTCACGACACTATCTCCTCCAAAAAACCTATCCCCATGTAAGTTCTAATTGCTGATGCGAAATTCCTTTAAACGTGGAAATGATTTAAAATATTTTAAAGTGCTTTTTACGTAGGCCACCAGAACGGAACAAAAACAAGTGTTTTCAAAACGAAGCGTGGGGGTAGGATAAATATATTTATGATTTCCATGTATTCGCAGAATTATTAGAGCTCGAAGTACTTCTATGGAAGTATTATAATGGTATAGGTGTCATAACCTCAGAATGCTCTCAAATCCATGCTCTGTCGCATTACTCTCAAATGAAATTTCATGGCACGAATAGGGTACATGTTTGGCAGTAACTTCTTGCGTGAACCATAAAACGAATAACATCCTGTAATGCCACTGATAACAGAAATGTCGATCTAATGTCCCATTTCAATAGGTTTTACTGATGAATAAATGGAGTTGTGATAATTTCACAAGAATTCGCCTATAATTTTATATTATACCTGGTTTTTTAAAAACATAGTCCTGCTAATTTAGAAAGATCCTTCGGGCTGCGATGTTTGTGCGGAAGATAATAATAATTTTTTTTTAATATGCCGAAATCAGGACCATTTGATCCTCACTTACATTACATTTTTTTTAATAATTAGATTATTAATAATTACAAAAACTAAAGTCATACTGAATAAGTAAAATGTTGTGATGACTTATTTAATACAGCTGATTTCATGGTTATGTAATCCCAGATTTAATATATTGAAAAGTCATATATATATATATATCACTGAACCGTATTTCTCTTTTCTCCATGCCAGAGCGAGATATAGAATTTACGACATTTGACAAGAATTTTGACATAAATGATTTTTTTTGTATTTCATATTTAACTTTTTTTAAAGATAATTCAAGAGAATGTATATTTTTTATGAATTTTAAAGAATATGCATTGAACATACTATTTTAATTTATAAAAATAGGATGAGATTTTAAATTATATTGGAACTGCCTGACTTGATGCTACGAACGGCTAAAAGGAAGGGAAACTACAAAAGAAACTTGCTGATTTTCCCTTATCGGATGTATATAATTCAACTACCCATTATATACATTAACTGATCTATTATTTCCCGCCTTTTGGATTACGATTCATGCCTTTTTGAAGTTTAATTAGCCCGACCTAGAAATCCAAGGCACTCAAGGGGGCGAACGAATTCCTTAAGTGCCCGCAAGAAAGGGTGATACAAGTGAATTCACTAGGGCAAAGTTTCAAATGAGGTTCCTGCTAATACTCAAGAAACTTCTCATCAGAGTATCCACTTTATATTAAAGTTTTAAAGCCTGTTAAACCGTATTTAAACTCCTTATCAGTGGTATTAGAAAAAATCAATGTGTTAGGCACCGAAGAAATCGGCGTATTTTACATCATATTTTTATTTTTTAAACAACATTGTTTCCTAAGCTTTTGAAAACGATATCGGTACTAATTACGAAATAATTGGCGAGGACTAAGGTTTTTTTTACTGTTTCCGTTAATTTACAGAATCCTATTATGTAACTTTGTTTCTTGGGGACCCTTCCGTTCTTGCACCTATCTGATTTTCATTAACGTTTCATCTGTCCACTCCAGATTCGGAGAGTTTAAATTTCTGAAAATTCAGGGTTTAATGTTTTCACAAAATTACTGCGATCATTAAAATCGAATTTTTGGTGCGTCCTATCACTGTGCTATTCTCACCGCTGTTTATGACATTTTCTGTGATGCTGGATGAATAGTTTTCAAATCAAATTTAAAAGACATTAATCTATTTTCATCAGTTTTATGTAGTTATAATCAATAATATTTAACTGAATTTAAATTCACCTGCATTATTGTGTTATTAATGTGCCTTTATAACCGTGATTAAGAATATGGAATGAGCAAAAAATGAATTACTCACTAGAAAAAGAAATAGTTTTTATGCGAATCTTAAAATATAGTTCCTACAACTTCAATACTCTGGTAGTACAATACAATGGCAGGTAGGAGGCTGCATTTTCATCTGAAGGTACTCTTGATGCACGAATTTCACTAGAAGGCTCTAGTCGAGATGATCGACCTGGCATCCACTTTTGCAGCTGGCGGCGAGGGAGGGAGGGTTCGCGGTAAGTTCACGGAATCGGCGGTATCACTTCGACGTGGGAGGCGACGGGATACCACTGCATTATTCTCCCTAGCTAACCTGCAGCCTCGTATTTAATTTTTAATTCGCAGCCATATATTTTACCTCCAGGTAAAATATTACTGGGGTAAAATGGTCTCCAGTAAAATAGTCCCAATCCAATCTCTGGGTGGGGACCACTGGAAGGGTCAAATCAGTCAAAATGGATAAATGTATGTAAGGACATGGAACGAGAGGAATGTCGGAGTGAGTATCAAGAATGAAAATGTGAAGGCAGAGATGAAAACGCTCGGATCAGACATATTAGGAGTTAGTGAAATATCATTGTTTGATGCAGACGACTTCTGTAGGTGAAACACCATGAGATCCAATTATGTGGAATGAGTTAATACTCATTGTTAAAAACCTTTGTTGGTCGTGATTGTGTTTTATTTTATTGTGGACGTATTGTAAAAGTTTTTAAAAATGAATATAGACTTCTATAGGGATTAATACAAAACAATATACTCGTGAGATGACCAGGAGATCGCAAGAGTCATCACCAAGGTATCGAACTTGCGAAGGAATGTGGAAGAGGCTTTTAGATATGTTGGCGGAACAGCGAAAGCATCCTTAAGGTTAAATTATCACTGCTTTAACGTAAAAACTTGTGAACCAACGTGCATCCTTGAAAATAATGAGAGAAATCATTGTGGAGCACGGTAAGAATAAAGAAAAACCACAAGAATGTACCAATAATGTACATACCAAAAAATTTGAGGCAATACATTTGAGATGAATGTGACAGAAGAGAAAATAGGAAAGACCCCTCGAGGGAAAACATATGATGTAAATTAAAGGAGATATTGCAGAGAAGAATTATCACTGATGTAAGAGAATTAGCGCTAGATAGTAAAGGATGAAGAGGACTGCGGTGAACAAATCTTTGGATTTTACAACTAATTGCGATAACTGGGAAATTAACATGAAGTACATTGCATTACGAGCATCGCGATAACATTCTGGAAAATTAATTCCATCTTCGAGTCATATGGCTATGACTATTCGATGTTCTAGATTGTCTTTGCTATTTCGTAAGTACAAACACCTTCCCGACCTCGGTGGCGGTGGGGAAACGTCCTCATCTGTCAACCCGGAGGTCGCGGGTTTGAATCCCGACTACGTGGATTTTTTAATCTCCACTCTAGGGTATGGATGTGTGTGTTTCGTCATTGTTGTTAAAATGTTATTGTGTTCACTGCAGTTGGCCTCTTAGTTCTGTCTGTGGGCGGTTGTAAAATAAATAAATGAATACAGTCCTTCGAATTAGAAATAATAAATTTCGAACAATTTTTCAAGCTCATTTCATTTCATAAAAACATTGTGGACCAAACGAATCCCCGAAATGTGGACATATCTATTTGTAAAACTATAGAATTATTGATGGTAACTTGCTAATCATCATCTCAATCAAAGATAGAGTTGTAACTTAAAATGCAGAGGTACATCTCACCAAAATATAATGAGCCCATTGATGGATCTCCAAGCACTGATAACCTCATTAGTACCTGTAGGGAAGGGGCCAATTCAAGAATAGGCCGAATTCTGGCTATAAGAGGGCGATCTGAGTTGGGCCGAGGCTTCAAAAACCCAATGCTCTCCTCTGAACAAGGGGGACACCTACCGCCGAGTTCATACCAAGGCCTAAGCAGCTTAGACGCGGAAATGTAATGGAAACATTTAATTGACGTGAATATAAATGAGTAGTCTTTTATAAAGATCGGAAGTAGATGGAGTGATTAACCTCACCTTAAGGGTAGCCTCATGGACCTATCTGTAGGAATGGCAAACCTTCATCAACCGATTTCACAATCTTTGTCCTCTGCTCTCTGCCATTGAGAGTTCGTCCACTCTTACCCTATCCCCATCCTCTCTCTCTCTCTCTCTCTCTCCCTCCCTCTCTTTTTCCCTCTCTCTCCCTCCACTCTTCCTCTCCCTCTTTCTCCTTTTCCCCCTTTTCCTGTATATATCACTCTCTTTTCATCTCTGTCATTCTCTCTCTCTCTTTCCTTATCTCTTTTCTCTCTTTCTCTTTCCGTCTTCTCTTTACCTTTTCCTCATTCTCTCTCTCCCTCCATCTCTCCATTCTTCTGTTTCTCCCTCTCTCTCTCTCTTTCCTCCTCTCTCTCCCCTCTATATCCCTATTTCTCCCTCTCTTTCTCTCACTTTCTGAACCCCTTTCTCTACCTCCCCTATCTCTCTCACACTCTCCCCCTTCCTCTCCCGCTCTCTCTCTCTCTCTAACTGGACTTTCAGCCAAAGAACACCCTCGCACCATGGCTTCCCTCATTTTCAGGGGTGAAGAGCCCCAGGCAGGCAGTCTCCCTTCTTTGTGTGATGAAGAGGATTAAAGCAGCTGCAGGGTGTCCGAAAGAACTTCATAATTTAATGGATGCGAGGAGTGGACCATGAATTTTCGATTTCGTGATTAAGTTCTCGTCGTTGTTGGGGGGTATGAATTGCATTTTAGATAAAACAAAGGCGTGCCTGCTAGATCGTTTAAAGAGATTTTCACTGTTGCATGTAGCCTTTTTGTCGATTTTGTGGACGCTTGTTAAGAAGATAAAATTGGAGTGATGGTGAATTTTTCATTTTATTTTCACGTTAAAAGCATAAAAATTATTTTAAGTTTATTTATACATCGTACATTGTTTTAAAAGGCCATATGTAGAAAACAATGATTACTAGCTTGGAAAACGGCAAATTTTATTCTAGAGTCATGAAAACTCAACCTAATCAATTTCAACTCTACCTTATACTCTTGTTTGAAAAGTTTTATTTAATTAGTATTCAAAATCTTTCCCTGCTTGTCATCATTATCAACCAGCATCCACATATTAAATATAAAATAGTCGGATTACATCTAAGTTCTTGGAATGATTGATTATGGTTTGATTTAGGAAAATGTTTATCCAATAATCTCAAACGGTTAAATGAATTTGGTATGCAGGTTTAATGGACAGATTACAAAAATAATTCAGCACAATAGACTGAGATTAATTCCTTTTTTTAATACCTTCATGATCTCCGCTAAGTAAACAAAATTTGTGGGTAGGCAATCTTCTATTGACATGGGCAATTATTATCGATCGTGGGAAAATTTAAGACTCATACAAGAAAATATGAAGATAACCTAAACTATTAATGATTTCCAATCCATCTCGTTTGTTCTATAATATTGCCCCGGGAAAAATGACAAATGAAGACTATCCGTTTTCCGTTCATTCATCATTCTGTTGCTAAGTATGTATAATTGTTATCAACCTCAACCTTCCTAGTGTTAACATATACTCAGCAATATCTTCAAAGATGGGTGAAATCAATTAAATGAATCATAACCCTTTTAAATAGCAACCGACAATGATTCAAACGAATGGTCACTACGAACAAATGTATAGGAAAATGATATGCTATTCATCATTATAGATTAATTGAAATAGATATCCTCTAGAATATTATATAGTTTACTGTGGAAAAACCAATTTTTTAATCTCAGCGAAGCAATTTCATATGTTCCAAATTGTTGTGCGACAAGCACACTACCGAAATTACGTTTGAATCAGCGTGATATCGGCTCACAGCTCGCTGCTTTCAAAGTTCCTGAAGAATAAAATGAATTTCGGACTACTATTGGCGGGAAAAAATACAAGTTATTCTAATTTTACCGCAAGCAAACGTTCAATAATCGCAATAAAATTCGAAAATTTCCGCCATCTTTCAGAAAAACAATCTGCCACGAACATTTCTTAACCACAATTAAATGTACTGATTGCGCTACATGAACTTTTTTTTGTGGACAAATTTACTCCATGGGTTGTTTATTTCATAACTCTTGTCACCTCAAAAACTCATTCATCGATGTTATCGATAGATTTTTCGGAACGAAATTTCACTTTCCATTTGGTGGATAGCTTGGTACACGGGTTTGTCCGCTGAACACATAAATTTAGACGCAATTACGTTCTGCTATTTAAAAAACCGCGGATTATCCAGTGATTTAAAGAATGTTACGACAAAAGGTTGAAATAATTGAAATGGGATGGATATTATGAATTTTCATCAGGTATAAAAGCAAGCATAAATGTGATGAGGTCTGTGCACGGGCACACTGGTGAGTACTTAATAAGGGTTAATGTGGAAAATTTTGTGTGCACACCATACCCGGCATAAGCCATGTTCCCCACTGTTGATGGCACACTTTGGGCACAGCCAGCTCCAGCCTTTCGCAAAATAGTCGAAATCGAAGCATCATGCGGCGTTATACGGGATTACGTTTCCCTCTCGAGAGAGTGTGTGTGCGTGTGTGTGTGCGCGCGCGAGCGAATCTCCAATGGGAACGCGTGCATGTGTCTCAGACATTAGACTCGAATTCCTGCGCACTTGGAGAGAAATTCTCGCCGTTCCTTCTCTTCTCCGAAGTGCGGAGTTACATAAATGATGGAGTGTATAGTTTCTCTCGGATGAAATTCCAACGCACCCAAGTGAAAATCGTTACAATTTCAAAGGAGTGCTAGTACCTCCACTGCGGGTTTTTTTTCCAAATGTAGTACACCCCAAGCCATTGATTCCAATTTTTTTAAAATTCAGCTGACGACAAGTTTACTTTTTGTGAAAATTCATTTTTTTTATGCCTTTTTACCCCGTTACTAATTTCCACTCCATCCTTTAAATTTAAAATCAACACGGTGTTCACGTTAATTGTTAAGTTTCTGGGGCATTCGGTCCAGGAAATTCCAGCGACTGAAAATTAAATGGAAATATATTTATGTATGTACGTTTTTACGCAAACTCACGTTTTTTTATAAATGGGATCTTCAGAAAGCATTCGACGTCACTCTCTTTGGTTTTCCGGTCCTGTCAAGCGTATGAAACTCCATTAAATATTCCGGCGTTCAATGTTTCTGCACCATGCGAAACCCCTGTGGAAAGAGGTGAGAGCTGGACCGACGAAATGGCCTGCTTTGTAGTTTCATTTATTGACCTACTCAAATCTCCAAAGCTTGTCACGGTAAATTATATTTCAGATTTTAACTGAGGGTTTTAAAAATGAAAAGAAGGCAACACTTATCTTTCCACAGAAATATGTATATGCAAGTACCTGGCGTAAAGTGTCGCTTATAAAAAATTAACACTGCATAAAGTACTTTTCACTCATTCACTTCTACGTCGTCATTACACCCTGCATGTCTGCCTACGGGTTGTAGAAGAGAGTGAATCCAGACACTAGGCATGAATATTTACTTATATTATACAATATCATTTACCACGAAAACAATTTTCTTGAAAAAATAATTTTGTCAATATCATGAGTTTATTAATAGAATTTTATTCATAATGAATAATAGAAATTAATGATGAATGTAGAAATAGCAGAACGTGTATTCAAATCTATAAAGCGGGCAGGGAGAGACTGGCTCGGGACAACAAATAGTTGCCAAATTAATCATTGAATAAAAAGATTGCTGTTATTGTGTTGTTTTAATGCGCGTCGAAATTTGAATAAAAAGGAAATAAACCACGAATTTCTTTGCCATTTCCAGTTAATACTAGCTGGCAGTGAAAAATAAATATGTACAGACGCTAAAATAGGAGGCGAAAAATAAAATTTTTAAATATTTTATGAATAAAATTCCTCATAGTGATATTGAATTGCATCGGCATATTTTCTTCCTCTCCTCCTGACTATTATAAAGTGACTAATCACCGCTCTCATTCATAAATTACAAGTGGTTCCCATATCGCACAAGTGAGATAGGATTTCTTGGAGGTTTACAAACTAATTACAGGTTGGTAGTTTAGCGAAGTTTTAATTATTAATTAAATAATCTCCGGGTAGACTTCTTGCCTAAAAAAATTGTCATTTATACCTTATGCATAAAAATGATGATGATGGGCAATCTTAAGGTAATGGTAGGTATTTGATGAACTCCAAAGTAGAACTACTTACCTCCGCCTTAAAATAAATAACTCTGCAACTTCCAACCAGGTTTCATCTTAACTAAATTCTTTAATCACACTTCAACTCACTTATACCACATTCTATCATCGATTACATTCTTTAATGTTCCATTGATTCTGGTTGTCCTTGCCATTTACCAATACGTTTTAAGAGGACCCCGCATCAGTCAGTCAGTCATTCTGCCGTAGGGGTATGGTTTTATTTATGCTTTACAAGTAGACGTTCGGTTTTAGGAATCTTAAATGAATCACCCAAAAAGGATAAATATGTTTTGCGAGAACTACAAATCCACAAAAATAAGTAGGCATGCCTGAATTAAGACAGGCTTCAGTGTTTTTTTATTAAATAGGATCCAACTAGTTTTTTTGGAAGATGTGTTCAGTGTGCTAGTGGTAGAAAATGGGTCTATTCGGGACGAAAAAGAGTGGAGTGTCTAAGATTTGCAGATCTTATCGGCAGTGTTAGCTAAATAAAAAGAAGAATTGTCTAGAATTTTAGGATAAATTGACGCCAAGTACTATATGGAATGGAAATAACCTAGGAGAAGACAATGTTCATTTATTTAAAAAAAGGAGAGAAAAGTAATATGAAACTGTAAGAGGATTATAATTTTAAAAGAGAGGAAAACGAAAGCACATGAGGAAAGGTAGCTGGGTATACCTACGTCTTATTTAATGGAGATCAGAAGAAGCATCGATATGGCAAAGTAAGGATCTTATAGGCAAAGGAATCTGCTCTGTAAACGGCTAAACAAAACAAATTGAGGAAGGTCCAGCAAAGTACTATAAATAGATTATGGAATTAGTCTGTGGCTCAGAGAAATAAGGAAGAAGAAGAAAAAGACCTGGAAACCATAGAGATGTGAATATGGAGGATAAAAGGGAGTGAGTTGAAAAGAGTGAATGGATGTGTTAGGAAGAGTAGGGGTGATAATGGCTTTAGAGTATTAGTAGTAGTAGTATTTTTTGTTTTATAGGGTGCTTCGACGGCTATGGTCATTTCGCATCTTTTCAAGTCATAGAAAAACCCATATAGACAAACACAACACCCATGCTCTGGGCGGCATTCGAACCCGCGACCTTTCGGTTAGCCGTCGAGAACGATACCCACCAGGCTAACCCGGTCGGCAGAAACCATTAGACTAAGAAAAAAAACGGTTTAGGACATTTCATGAGAATAGACTGAAACAGAAGAGACGATTGGAAGGAAAATAAAGCAAATTTTTTTAGCAACGTGAAAGTAGACGGAAACTACCCGACTATGATACGATTGGCTGAGGAAACAGTTATGACGTTATGACCAACGCAGCAGTGTTACAAGCATATTGGAAAAGTTAGGTTGGGAAACACTCACTGAGCGAAGGTTGAACTACAGATTAAGTATTTTTGGCAGATTTCAGGAGGATCATTTCAACGATGAGATCAGAAATATAATACAGGCACCGATTTACTACGGTAGATTAGACCACGTACATAAAATCAGAGAGTTAGGATGCCGAACAGATAGATATACAATGTAATTTTTTCCTCGCACAATTAGAGATCACAATAAATATAATCACGTCCGGAGTTAGTAATCCGGGGAAATTAGTGTATATATGTATATTTTCTTGCTTGTTTTTAAAATGTAGTTCCTCGTATTGACCTTGCACTTCGTAAGGACATTTTTTAGTTGTTATGCATGCTTGTTGTGAGTGATATGACATTGTGCAACATGTTTTGTAGTTCTCTAAGTAGGTTTTGCATGATAGTTTCTTCTTTTTGTGCGTAATGCATGACTTGTACCATGTGCATTGAGCGTGCATGTGAATGTATGGTGGTGGCTCACGCCCTGCCACACGCCCCTGTGGTGGCTTGCAGGGCATTATGTAGATGTAGATGAGGAAAAAATAAAGATGACTCAGTTGTTTTCATAAAATGGTGGATTTGGTGAATTTTTTGTTTCATGGTGCGACACCTCATCAAGGGTGAGGTACCTTGAGGAATTGAGGGCCTAACGCCTACCTCTGTGATTAACTCGAGTTCTAAAGCTAAAGACAATCTTCAAATCATCTTGGGAGACCTGATTAAACACCTGGTATTCAACGATTTTGTAATATAATAATTCGGTGTATTCGGGTGCTAAGGCATTGCAACTACACGCACGGTAATACAGCGTCTTGGAAAAATGTGGCCATTAGAAACCAAGTTAATACTTGGAAAACTAATAATTGAGGATAACATTTATGAAAAGGGATACAATTTTTTTGTCTTTAGCAAAGACTTTTTGAGGAATCCGTTGAAACTAAAGAAGTTTCAATTAGAGGAAATGAAATAGCTAAAGGTCTTGTAAGCCACGAATGCATTATCCCATACCCCTGTGGCCGTGCTATTTTCTATTGTGCTCGAACGAGTTTTCTCATAAACATAAATATTTATATATATTTATTCGTGTCTATGTTTCGTTGTTCTGTGTTCGTTCATCATATATATAAATATATGTATATATATATATATATATGATGCTAAACTAATAACTATGCCGCAAAGCACAAGGAGAGCCACTGAAATTCATGAAAAAATGAATTTTATTCCATAGTTACACAATTTGGACCCATGTAAAGTAGGACATATTTATAAAGCTGGCTGCTAAAAAAAAACGGATAGCTGCAAGGTATGTGTTAGAGAGGCATAAAAGGAAAGTCAGCGTAATGGAAATGTTAACGACGCTAAAATGGCAGAGTTTAGAGAGCAGAAGAAAGCTGAATAGGTTATGTGCAATATTCAAAATCACCAACGGAGAAAAAGGATGGAATGAGCTAAAACGAGAACTAGAGAA
>WURS02421906.1:0-36417 GCA_011762765.2 Rhinocypha anisoptera
GGTGCCTAGTGCCAATGTTGGTGCGTGTGTACACCATTGTCTATTCGATATGCAAATGGAAAGAGAAGATTGATTTGTGTGGAGATGCCGCTGCATTAATTGATGGCTCTCAAACTCACAGAGAACAAATCAGTCAATGAAGGGAATCAGAATTCACTTGTTTCTGACATGGATTCTTTGGCAAAACATTCATTAAGTGAATGAGAATCAAGATCATATTACCGAAGCTCTGGAAAAAGAGGTCATGTTTGCATTGTGAGCTCACCACGGGAAGCACCCACTTTTGCACTCTACCCAACTCATTTAAAAAACAAGAGCAACTTGATTAAATTACGATAATAAGTTGAGAATTTGGTCAATTGTATTGGAATGCTAATAATTATAATTTTTAAAACGATCATAAACTTTCCCATCAAGTTTTTGTATTAAAAACCATGTAGTAACTGTATTGGTTTCTCATAATCATTATCATTGATTACGTCGATTACGACATTTGAGTGCAATGAAAATATTGTTGAGTGTGATCTCTGCTTACCAGATCGCATTTGACTCCATCCATTGTGATGGTTCATTTGAGATGATCTCCGTTATCAAGTCCGTGTAGCATCATTATTCTGTCTCTTGTTCTTTGAAATGTACAAAGTTTGTCGATCTGTAAACATCTCTCGAGTTGCAGGAATACATGGAAATTGTTTTTGCTCTCGGTATCATGGCTGGCACGGAGGTCTCGGTGGCATGAAGGCCATCAACATCATCAATCCATGGGCGATCAAGCCACCGAAGCAATCGATTCCGATCCATTGCACTCACTTGAGAGGCATAGCACTGGAGTAGGCCATCATGGCCATGGCACACCGACCACCCGACTCGCCAACCGGGCTCAGTCGACAGACAGATCGGCAGACGACGGCGGGCAACACTGTCCTAGCTCACTTGCTCTATTCTCATGCTCGTTGTTGCACTGCGAGCAAATATTTACTTTGTCTCCTCTCTTGGGTCGAAATTGAAAAGTATTGCCACCATTAGCATTGTTCGCATAAACGATCGATACTGTAGCCACGGGAGTTTCTTGGTGCCAGTGTTTGTGATGTATCTGATTGCAATTGCAAATTCATCAAATGCTTGAATTAACCATGATAATTGGTCTCCTCAGCTCCTGCAATAGTGAGCCATGAAAAAATTACTGAGCCCAATCAACAACCAGAGTCCAAGGAATGAAAAACTTGTACGATAAATTTTAGCTTCACATGTTATCATCAATTGGAATAATCAACTCTTTAATCAATAGAAACATCACAAAGTATCGTACAGGTTGGTTTTATTTCAGAATGAAGATTCAACTCGTATGATTATTGAAGAGAATTCAAAATCGTGAAAATTGAAGTCCAATGGGAACAGTGATGCTAAAATTTTCTTTAAGCGTGACGGTTAAATATCAAATATTTTTCCGGGCTATAATATAAAATTTGATGCTTAGGTTATCTTTTGCAGCTATTTTAATCAATATAGTTTTCAAAATCCTGAAATAGAACACTAGAGAAACTGAATCTCAAGCTTCTTTAATTGTAGTTTATGATAATTAGATCAAGTGTTTTTTAACACTTAATTATATTTGTTAATTAATAATTAGACTTTTGATTATTATTTGACTTTATATCAGATAAGTTTTGCACAATGTGCTGCATATTTGAAAATTAATCTATTCGACATGTCAATGCGTTGCTACAGAATAGATCTGCAGCGTGCACCGCCAGACGGCGTTATTAAAGCGACCAATCGAGAGTATTGTAGAATCGAGAATCAGATGAGGCATGCAAGCTAAGAAGCTCTGGCAGTGCCCTCTAATTTGCTTATGCAGCGAGGGACTGGCAGTACTGGTACTAGTACTACTTGCACGCACACCATGGCTCAATCTGGCTTCTCACTCCACTTGCACTCTTGTTAGCAGTATCTAAATGGACGATTCCTGTGCTGGCCAGAGATGATGAGTCTCTGACACGCTAATCAGTGGTGGAGGAAGAAAGTGGATGGCGCGCTGGTGATCCTCGTCGCCCTGTTGGTTTTGCAAATTGTCTTTCACCATCTCAGCCGGTAGTCGCCACCACTAAAGTCATTTTTGCGTGACACCCCACGCTTCTGCTTCGTTTTGGATCTCTCTCATTCTTGTTTGCTGACATGCACCAAGCACCAACACATAACGCAGGTAACCTCATACCTACAGGTACCACTTGGTGAAGGAAATAAATTATTCAATTAGTCAAGCGCTAGATGGACGAATACCTACCAACATGAATGGACAGCACTGTGCACCCACCCTTTTCCTAAGTCTTACTTAACATTGCTGATAAAGAAAGTTGTAATTAGATAAAAAATTAATTAACTCATTCACCTTTTGTTTCTGCCCAAATTGAATTAAGCAGCAATGTGTAATTACCTCATTAAACTCGGATGGATCGATTCTAGTTGCCTCAATAAAACCAGATTAGGTGGATTTAAGCAAAATTTCCATTAGGACCTTTAGCAAGCATATATTTCAAATGACAACTTTATAGCTACCCTAAGCAAAAAAAATATAACAATCATATTTTGCAATCGTGTTAAGGTAATTTTGTAAGTATTGTCTATTTTAATATTAAATATATTAAAATCTATCTTGAAGAGTCAAGTGTCCACACGTTGAATGGTAATATTTTACCATGCAAATAATGGATATATTATCTAGTCACTCATCTTGTGCAATGCTCACTAATAATGGCGACAATTATCAGACAGCTTGACTCAATTATCTGAAAAATTATAATATTACAGTTAAGTTGAAACAATCCATCAGGGGTCCGCAAGAACAATTTGCTAAGGCAAATACAAACAGTAGATGCGAAGAAAGACCACCGTGCTACAGCGAAGGCATTCGATCAATTTACACATTATTATCATTTATTGTCCTCAGTTGCTGTCGTCTGCTTTGACAGTTTCAATTATTAATTAATGCTTTCACCATTTTGTTACTGAAAACCTGAAAGAAAGAAATAAAACTCGGTAGCTGTCTTAGAAGGTTCAATTCAGTGTCAAATGAATAATAAAAATTTATATTTTGAATTGTAGTCCAATTTCCCAAATGGATTTGGTAAAATGCGACTAAACCAAGCAACAACAAGCACCAGGAGGTAGCATTACATTAATTCGTGATCTTTGCCTTAACTCGACTACTATGCGTTTAGTGCTTGGTGAAATATCGTTCTCCACATGCTTTCTTTCGATCCTTGCGTGTCCTCTTCTCATATTTCACCTGATATGCCTGTTCTTGTTCTGGTACCCCACTACTATATATATCACCATCTACTTCATCACCATAACTTAGAATGATATAACTTGCATACTCTCAAACAAATTTGTATAACTCGGTACCTCAAGAGATTATGTTCTACAGAACTAGAATCCTAGAGTGCTTGCTTCTGGAGATCTCTTCTTTCTTGTTTAGGCATAGTACTTAAAAAATTAAATAATAATATTTAGATCACTTAAGCATGTTTTTCCGAGTAATCATCAATTCTAGACATTTTTCGCGTTGCACTCTAGCTAAGAAAACGAGGCATACACTTAAGATCATTTGGAACTAAGTGAGTGGTGACATTTGCATTAAGACTCAAAAGAGATGAAGAATGTGTTGTTATTATTTCAAAATTTTATAATTAACTGCCACTACACCATATTCTCTAAGATGAAAAGTGCAACTCTAGGCTTGTCTCAAGAGAATGTGTGTGTGTGCTTTTCAGTGTGTCTGAAGTGTCTACCAGCCGATTTGCTGCCTCATCATAGCATCAGTCTGCTCGACGCTTCATTAAAAGAATTAAAAATTTATATACACATTTTCACTTCTCTGTCTACATTTATGAGTAAATATTAGTGAGAGATATTAGTTAGTGAGAAGAGTGAGAGAAAGAGAAGTTTTAGTTTCATAAGGCGCGTGGACAGGGATTATGAATTGGTCATTGGAGAGTTGCAGTCAGGCAAATTGTGTTTTAAATGTAATTCAGTATAGTTAGTGCGACGTATGCCTCATCCATCACAAAGAGAATTGCACCTTCCATTGAGGCAACATCAATAGTTTTTCAAAAATATTCTTACACTGAAAGTTGTTAGCATGAGAAAAATCAATCATGCTGTGACAGATGCGGATAGCTTCATAAAAAGTTGAAAAGTAATAAAAAATTTTCTTTATGATATTACACAAGACTTGAATAATTGAACGTTGAGTAAGTAAATAAACTTGTCAACATGAGTAGAAAAGAGTGACCAGTAGAAGAAATGGCTTTGTTTACCTCCACAAGATACAGATGTGCCGGTGGCATTCATAGAAGAGGTGTGCTCCACTTGGCTACGCTCATCTCAAAATCGCACTCATCTCCGAGTCATCTGGCTCGCTCTTTTGTCCACTGCACTGCACCGGGTGGCTCTTTGTTTGGATTTCACTGTCCGATAATGGTGTTTGTCGGTGGCGGTGACGCAACACCACGTCTGCTCATGGCTCATGATTCAATGTGACTTGGGCATCGATGCAAAAATGTTGCCAAATTGACTCGAGACACGCTGGGCCTGTGCTACTTCACTGGTACAAGCAATAGCTCATCTGCTACGTATCACTGTATTAACTTTGAATCCGGCTCCTTTCAGATCTGATCCACGTCCCTCTTGGGACTGGCGCGTCACTCTTGTCCGTTGTCTCAAAATTGCCTCTCCGTTGGCTTGGTTCCAGAGGCACTCTCTAGAAGCGTCTCACTCCCAAGTCGATATTGGTGAGTACACGCGAGCGCCCAAGCTTTGAAACTTAATCCACTTTGTTTGCTATCTCGTGCGGTATTGGTTAGCTTGAAACCGGTCCACCAGCAGTCATCGAGAGAGCTATGAGAGAGACCAGTGGACCAATCCATCACCATTTGAGCCGTCATCAATGTCGCTCTAGTAGATGATGAATTCCTGCTGTACTCACTATCGCCGCTTTCACAGCACACAAACTCATCTTTCTAGCCATATTTACTTTTGTGTTTACGTTCACTATTCTACTCTACCTCTTATTTTTTTACTAAGTGAACACTCCCGTGGAGTACCAGTTTTACATTTTTAGATTTTGAAAAATATCTAATTCATATGCAGTAATTTCTTAACTCGTCGCTACCTTAGACAAAACTAGTTTCCAAGACTAACAATGTACTATAAGTGTTTGCAACAATATTATAATTTATCCAACGCTACAATTTTAAACGCACATTTCGAGATTTTTCGTGCAACTGATTATTGCTAGATGCTTAGCTTTTTCTGAACATTGTTACAAGTTTTTTAAAAAAGTATATTTTTTGCTAAAACTTCATTTCACTGTAAACTAGTTTGTTTCTGTTACCTTTGAATACGCATAGGTAATTATTTGCAAATGAATTGAGTTGTCACGGTATGTTGAATGTCTATTGTGTCAACTGAATTTAAGATACTGGATCTCGCATTGCACTTAGAAGATAATGTGTGCGTGTGTATGTCGTAGTACACTGGCCACTGATTAGCTGACTCTCTCTCTCTCTCTCTCTATCCGTTCGTGCTTTTGTTTCATCAAATTCGCCATTGCAAGTATGGCACGTGTCTCTCACTTTCTCTTCCGTTCTCAATTAAAGGCCATCAACGTAGCTTAAGTCTCAACTGAGTCAATTTTCATCATTACTTTTCTCTTCAATTCGGTTCACCCAAAGTATAGCTCTAAAGGCGATACATTTCTTCTACCGTAAGCCATAATGCTAATTTGTCTTGACACAGAATCTTTCTACGAAAGTGGTGGATATAAGTTTCTACTATATTCTGGTCTGTTGGATAAAAGGGAAGAGGGTGGATTGTGGGCTCTTGTCAGTGATTGAAATGCAAATCGAACGGGGTCCGGGTGAACGCAGATGTGCAGAGCTGGCAGTGGAAGTGGTCAGAAGGCGCGACACCCGGCGACTCACCCGACCCGCCGTCACTCTCTCGATCCAGTTAATTGAGCCATCTGTTCGCAGACGCCCGCTTCTACAGCTGTGATGGTGCGCACACTGCAGCCACTGCCACCACGGTGGCCAAAATTCGCCAGAACCAATAAAAGTGTTGCCAAACTTTGCACGGTCTAACTTTGCGTTAAGTTTCAAATCCCCTTCGCCATCTATGAGGATTTTCAATTCGACACTCCGGGTTCTGGCTGAGACTGACTGCGAGTTGCAGAAAGCCGGCACTATGGATATATTTCAATTAAATAGAAGCACGAGAGAGAGACAACGGCATGTTTGACCAGTGGAGCTGGCACGTACCACCACTGACCGGGTTTGGTGCCAGCTAGGCGGATTAGGGTGCAGTGGCAATCAGTGCATGCCTGTAGGAACTACCGTACTCTGCCTGATCCCGGCTGCAATCGATTCTCTTTTTCTTTCTTTGTTCTGCATGCTAATCGGTATGATAATTTGTTTTACTTAATACCGACATTATTCTTATCCAAATAACTTGATTTCAATTGAGAAGAGTAGTCAGCTTGCCCATACTGGACGGTACCAAAATGGCACAATTGGCTGCATTATTGAGCTTGTTCTAAAAGATTCGAAATAGTAAAGTTTGGTATAGTTCAGAAGTAATTTTTTGTTTTATTTATATTTTTGAAAATTTTCTCTGATTTAGAGAGAGGCCAATCTGATTAGGGATAGTAATGATGGGTAGTTTTGCGATCAATCGTAACGTTAGTTCTTTTGTGGTTTGGTTTGACTCACTGGTGGAGACTTTATGATCCAGTACCACTGCTCGCACATGTTCACTTGGCACCGTTCACGTTGATGAAGTGCGAACATCGGTAGTGTGACTCGAATTGGAGCGGTCAATAAAAGCCCGACACTGGGCGGCTCGGCACGGTCGACCCGATTGGTCTCGGTGGTGACCGGTGATGAGTCACGCCATTGCTCTACTCCACGCCTGGTAATCGCTCAACCAACTCTCTCTCTCTCTCTCTCTCTCTCTCTCTCTCTCTCTCTACCGATTCTTTGGTTCTGTTTTATCTGGAACTTTGGCATAAAACACATCATCGCCAAAGTAGATTAACTTGAACGTGAGACATCTCGCTATCAGTCAAACTGATGATTGCTCTCTTGAAATATTCATCAAACGCGTTAATTTTTAATCCAAACTGATTTGATCAGAGCTCAAAGTGCATGCAACGTGCCTCATTCTTATGATCTATGCACAAGATGGAGGGCTATGACAAGAGGACAATCTTAAGCTTGCGCCAAGTTTCAAGCTCGCATATCTGTTTGGGGAACAATAAATCATAGTTAAGACCCGACATGGTCGAGTGTAGTGTTTGCTTTCGCACGGGCTGTCGCTGTTTGCTCGTCGACTCTGAATTTCATTGTTTCGTTCTCTCGTGACGAGCGAGCAAAATTAAGCGAGAAAAATTAATAGCAGACATCGGATAGACATCGGACAGGGATAATACTACGTGTTGGAGTCACTGGGGCGCTCTACACAGCACTATGCAAACAATCATCTCTGGCGCGAGTCTGTCTACTCGTGATGCAATGAAATATTTCTTCCTGAGTAGCTCGATAGCTTATTCCAACTACTAGTGCTTGTTGATTGAATTGATTGAGTCATCTTGGTGCTGTCGTCTCACACTTATGCCGATTGATTCTTACACACAGATCAAATCGACACAGTGGCAAATGTTGCTCAAACAAAACTCAATTTCTTTCTTTTATTAATTAATTAAATTCTTAGCACATACTAGAATCAAGTAACTATAAAAATTTGGTTAACTGGGATGAAATATTTGTTTTTTGACTTGGATCCATGATTTCACTTCACTTGGCTTGTCCGTCAAAACTAACTTTGCTAGTTGGAGCGAACTAGAAATGTCACCAGAATTAATTTGGGTACACACTCATCTCACTGTGTTTGCAGTGCGGATCGTCACATTAGGCAACCAGACAGCTAGACTGGTTCACAGCGTGATTCATCACACTCGGGTCGCACTCACCAACGCGTGTTTCCTTTTGGGCTTAGTGCCTAGCCTCTAGTCTAGCCTCTCCAAATTGGAAACTATTCAAGCCAAAACACGGCTCTTTTCTCACTACTCTGGCCCAAAGCTTCTCTACTGTCATGTTGTATGTTTTGTGTTGTTGCTGCTGTCTCAATCTGCTAGAGTGATCTGATTACGCTCTTGTGGCACATAATCTATGGCTGGTTTGACCTTTGCTCACTGTCTTTTGCCTATTCTGTGCATTTCACTTTCTTTCTTTAATAATAAATTAAATTTGGCTTCAAAAAGCTTTCTTTTCTCCACTGAACTTGAAATTCGACGAATTCTTTCCTCATGATCTACACCGACTAATTGTATTTTTTTGTTTTGATGATTAAATAAACTCTGTCCGACCCTGGTTGAGATTCAATTTTACTAGTACGCTATAATGTTCAATGAGAGAATTTAATTTTTAGACCTACAATCGTCCTGGATGAGTACTTGTACTGCATTGGATAACTTGATTACAGAAGAATGTTCGCTTCCGTCTCAATCTATGGTGCTGCATTACATCAAGCATCAAATTGGATTGGCCAGACTCAGTTTGTTTGCTCGAATCGGAGCTATCATCAGAATCTAGTGGATCACATTGCTTGCTCGTACCGGTGACAATTGAGACAAATTAAATATTTATGTCCATTCTAAATGAAACAAACTATGCTGGAAACTAGATTGTTAAACACAAAATAAAGTTTGGAATCTACGTTTTTGCCGGTTGCGCTAGACTCCTCACTGAGACAATAGCTAGTGGAAACGGACAATTTGGAACAAATTTCCTTTTGCTTCAGGCCTTGCTGCGCTTGTTAGCTCACCCGACTTTGTCAATATTTGGCAACTCAAACCTTCGTGTCTAGTCTGGAACGTTTTCTCTCTCTCTCTCTCTCTCTCTCTCTCTCTCTCTTTCTATGCAATACTAATTCAATTTGCACGGATTTTGGATTACGCCACACACTGTTCCATTAAGTTTCTCTCTCTTTCTGGGTCTGTCCCGATAGTAGATTGTGTCACTAGGAGTGACACAGAAGTGCAACGTGAGGTACAATGGTCTAATAAGAGACATGTATTGTGCGGACAATGGACACCGCTAGTGGAGAGCGGCAGCAGCACATGTTCCACGTCTCAATCAGTTGAAGTACCACATGCAGTGCAGTTTGTGCCATATGTAAATAGTATTTGGGTGTTTAGAACTTTGTATTTAATCTTGTCATATTTTGAGGCTGTTTTAATTAGGCCCAAATGTGTGACAATACAGTTATCATCTATCGAATTGAAATAAGTGAAAAGTTTTGCTATTGTGCTTAATATAATTCCCTTTGACTAAAATGTTTGTCTAAACTAATTATATCAACCTAATGTTAACATTTCTTTTGGAATTTTTAATCATTTTTGCCTTAGAGTCTATTAAAACCCATGGGAAAATAATTTTTTACTTACTAACTTGCATCTTTTATTCAAAAAAATTCTTGCAAGTTAGAATGTATACCTTATGTTCTAATTCATTTGCAATGCGATTGCTAGATGCACTTTGCTACCTTGATGAGCCTGAATCTTTTTATCAAACTTTTGCCAGGTATTCATGAGGTGCATTTTTATTTTTTTGCAAAGTGGTTTGAGTATAGAGGTAAAGAGGATAAAAAGTGAATTATCAATTACACTCGAAAAACGATTGATCGATTTGGGAGCTTTCTTCCACTCGAATTTAGATATGTTGACTCGCTCGTTATAAACTTCTAGCAATGTAGATAAGTAAATAAAATTTTCTGCTTTCTTTACTTCTGGAATAATCGATGTCAACTGCGTTCTTTACCACCGACAATCAAAACATTGTTACCACTACTCGTTGGTCGCGCTTGGTTTCATTTTAAACTTGTCCTACTCTCGCTCGATCTCATCCTCTCAACATTCCCCATTCAGTGCCAAGTGGAAATTGAGGTGGGTATCAGGGTAGAGCTTTATTTCCAATTATCGTTGGCTAAATCCTCTAGATGCCATCACGGTTGATCTCCTCTTGATTCCCAGCCATGCGAATATGTAAACTAGAATTCAATTGTTTATTTGTAAAATTTTTTGAATTCTTTGCAATTATGAGCTTTAGCAAGTTTGTTTATAAATTCACAATGATATCCAAGTATGAACTCAAATGGAACTAGAACTTTAACTGGAATGTGTATGTGATAAGGTTCGTTTTCCGAAATCTAATATTTGGTTCTAGCTGGGTCAGATTGTGACACTCACTATAGCTATAGAGTAAATTATTGTTTTTGTTGTCAATTTTAACATAAAAAATGCTTGGTAAAATTTGAGATCGATACCCAATATAACAAGAGCCTGTTCTTTTTTACACATTTGAATATAATTAAATATTGATCATTGGGCGTTAATTGGCTTATATCTACTAAATAAATGAACAAAAGTATTATGAATCCATGTCGATTCTGGTATTCTGAATTTTATAATTTTATTCGAATTTAGTAAAATATGTTGTATAGGGAATTTTGTACTACATTAAAAATTGCATTAATAAACTTTACAAATTGTAGGTAAACAATTATATTAAAATCAGTCATACCGGATTGCAAGTTTTATATGTGTGTTTAATAATGCGTATAAGTTATGTGGAAGAGACCCACCAGTTCATTGCTTAGAGGGGATTCTTGTATTGCGTTAGTTGCTTGAGGGGGTAGGGGTTAGAGAAATACCCAAACGAAACCTCACACAGGGAGGAGAGGGGTGAACAAACAAACTAACGCAAGAAGTGACAACACAACTCTGTGATTCTAACGATGATTCAAAAAATAAGATTCAAACCATTGATTCAAACCCAAGTTCAATCGAGTGATAATTCTACGCTTTCCCAAGAAAAAATTAAAAATGAAATTAGCGTTTTAACTTCATCTATTGTTAATTTTTTAAAACGAATTAACCGATGTGAGATTCAATAGAGAGGGTAGGGGTTTTTGTGAAATCACACCATCACATCACTGAGGGGGTACGAGTTAAAAATTTTGATTTTTTACTAACGCTATACAAGAATCACCCCTTAGAGGTTTATAGTATCAAACATTATTAATTTTTTGCTTATATTTTGTAAATTACTATTCTTTTTACTATTTCAAAATAACCTTTTAGTTTTTTCAGAATTATATTTTATAGATGAAACTAGTTAATGTTTTGGTTTTGGTTTTGAACCGCATCACGTGGAATATGACATTTTTCATTTTGATAGGAAACAATTTAACTACTTTCAAGTATTTTTGATCAATCTCTGACAGAGTGTCACTCAATAGTTGAATTTGTGGAGTATTTTTGATTGGTTTGGCGTTTATGGAAACGGATCGATAAACTGTCAATTGACAATAATTTATTTGTGTTTATTTTGCTTCTCAAATTATCTTGATCGATCCTTCAATTGTCACATTAATTTTAAAATTTATCAAGCCAAGTTTAGGCGGATAGAAGAGAAAGATGTATTAGAGGGTCAAGCTGTTCATCGCATCGATTGAACAATGCGCAAACTAACCACTGACTGGTTTGGCGCACTCTCACTAGTCTCCCAATCTGCTCATCGATTCTGTCTGGTGAGTCATCAGTGGTGACGTGCTAATTTATAGCAAAGCAATTGAATGCAAACTTTTCACTTGCTACCCAATCTATGAACAATAGCTTGTTGTAGTTCATCTCTTTTTCGATTTCTCTCTTCCTACTATCGGCAGGTCCTGATGCAGTTCCGTTATTGTCTTGAGATTTTGATTGAATCACCAGCTGTAGTGAGGCCATTGCATGTGTAGATTCTAGTGGCATTCTAGCCATTTGCGTAGCACTTCTGGTAGCATTAGTGTGAGAGAAGAGGACACGGTGATGGTGCGCTCTCCACCAAAGTGCAGCTGAGATATCTCCCTGCTCGCTCTGGCAATTGCACTAATGGCTATTAATATTAATCAGGTGAGCTTTTATTAATCATAATATTTAATTTAGTTGAGTATTAGTGCGTCGACAGAAGCCACTAGCGGAGAAAGATGTTGGCAAGCTGTGTGGCACCATTCTCTCTATTGTTTCTCCCATCTCTTGATTTGAATATGCACCACCGACATGGCTATCATCACTGCCGGTGCACCTCTGCCACCACTACTACTGTTATTTTAATCGTCACACTAGCGCTTACCTTTAGCATTTCTATTTTCTGTTGTCGGCATTGTTAAGGAATGCACTATTTCTCAATGAGTGTCAGAGTGAAGATGTGATATGGCAGAGTTTTCATATTGGAATATTCTAAAACTATTTGCTGTTTAAGATAGCGCATAATGACTTTCTGGCGTTTTATTTTTGTGAGCCAATATATGAGAAGATGATATGAATAATGAAAAATTATAGTTTTGTATAGAACGTATTAAAGTTTAATTTGATTATTACTGACCTCTTTGAGTGATTCCTAAGTTTTTGAGATTTTAAAGAGCTTACTCGCGTTCCTTTCTGCTTTGGTTCTTGTATTGCTCGATTTACATATCATTGGTTTTATCTCTAATACGAGGTATTATTTTAAACTTAATTTTTTCAAGTTTTGAATTAAAATATTTTAGGTTAGATATCAAAACAGTTGGTCGTGTGAACAATTTTTGCCACGTTAAATACGTTTTGCCCTATAGTAAGAAAAATCTAGATTAGGTTCGTGGCTCCGATTTTACATCTTACCTCCTACGCAAACTGAATTGCATTGTTTGGAAGTGAGTGTTGTGATTGATTCTTGGTCGGGATCAATATTTGCTTGGAACGATTAATGACGCTACATAAAAAAGTCTTGGCTCAGCTTGACTTGGTCTGGACCAATAAGTTCATCAACTGATTAGATGGATTTGTTGCTTGTCTAGCTAGACGGGCACCAAGCTCCTAGGAGGGCCACTTGGCTCGTGTTCCAACTCATTAGTGAAGTGAGACAAAGAGAGTGCGCCACTCAGCTCTTTCTTTGTGCCGACTGGTCCACTTAGTGGCATAGTTCACTGGCCGTCGGGTGTTTCCTCCGGCGCTGGCACGTCGTGATCCTTTGTCTCGTGCACCCACCGCTTTTATGGTTGACACCAGAACTCTTTACAACTATCTGCCATTGACCTAGAATATGGTAGTGCTCAGGCGGCGCGCACGTTTTATCTTCTAGGCACACAAGGCCTGGCAGTAGTTAAGCAATAAACTCGATTATTTCGCAACTGTTGACTTTGCCGACATCTGTTTGTCTCACTTCACAGAGTCTGTATTGCACTACGGTTTTATTTTGGCCACACTAACGATGTTTACCTTCTAGCGACACGGTCCTAGCATGCTGTGTTTGTCAATCATACACTCTGCAGTATACTGTACGAACGTCCACAAAAAACCTATCGAAACTGTAGCTTTGTGGCATTGCTTAGAATAGCTATCGTTTCCTATTTTGTAATTTTATGTCTTGCCACTAGTACCCCTTGCGCACACGCGGCACAAGTGCTAATTGGACTGTCTTTGCCTCCGCTCGCATATGATTTGGTTTTATGGCGAGTTGGCAGATTGCAATCGGCGAATTGCCCACTGGTCAGTTGCTGAGGTGCGCAAATCTATCTGATCACTGGAAGCCCTACCTTTTTTAGCTTGTTTATTTCATTTGCCCTTAACTCAGTGTCAGTGTTAGGTTTAAGGCTATGTCTGGTTCAAGTTGAATAGAAAGTGCACTGTCGATTTATGGTTTTGATCAAAATGCTGTGCTATCGGCAAGTCGAATGGGAGGCAACCATGAGTCAAGTCGTGGCATGGCGCAAGCATCACTTTACAGTCATTCGACTGTGCATGCGGCATGCTTTGCACAGCGCTGGCGACGAGATCTAATTAGGCATCGTCGTGACTCCATTGCTACTCGCATCCGCACTTTCACACACCCTTAAGCTCAAACTCGTTCCGGTAATCAGCAAGTGACATGTTGCTTGTAAGCCAATCTTTTTTCAATCTAAGTATAAAACAGAATAATTGTATCACGCGTGGTTTGTTTTGACTATGAAAAGCTATTAAATATAAATTCAAATAAATTTATTAATTTATAGATTATGAATTCTTCAAATGTTTATGTACTCAAACAATGGTTTAATTTATCCATTATATATACTACTTTAACCAGTAGCTAGTGTGACTTTGTTAGAACACTCAATCTAATAACATAGGGTAAATTTTACCGTAAAATTGCAGTAGGTACATTTTAAAACTGTTAGAATTGTAATTGATGCAAAAGTGTCAGTGCATTAGTGATTGAAGAGCTCAACTAAAGTTTCGATGGTTTTACTGAAACATTGAGTTTCATTTTGGAATATATATTTTTGTATTTGAAGAGAGCTAGCTATTAAAACTCTGCGTAAACTCTAGATTCCAGATGCAAAAATAAAATGGAAATCAGAGTCAAGTCACACACAGACTACACGCGAATTGCTAAAAGCGTTAACAACCAAGACTTAGACAAAGCAAGAGGACATCGATTGTACCGATGTCGACTCATTGGACTTACCTAGCTCTGGTTGTGCTTGGTCGATCGATTCCAATTGCGGTTCACGCCGAGCAGTGCAGTCAATCTAATTTTATTAACACCAATGGCACCGTTTCGCCAAGTTTATCGAATGGTACCTAGGAGAACAAGTAATATCGATCATCACATTTTACGCAGTCGATTTTTTGGCTCGACGCGTGCACTTGAGTCAGAACGGCACCATTGATGGATTGGTCCGCTCGGTAGTGGATGGTCGCCTGGTCGATCGATCTTGATGCGACTTGAGTGCCAGAATGTCCGATCGGCGTGATTTGGCGCCCACTCCCATTATGGGCCGTCTACATTCTTGGAGACAATCTATCAACTGACCAGTGGTAAGTTCTAGCGCGACTCATCTGTGTTGCGTAATGATGCGTAAAGTTGGTGGCGTGACCCGAGCTGGCAGCTAAGCAGTGACCTAGGTCATCGCTCATTGTCAATCGATGCTCTTTAAACTTATATTAGTGTGGTTCCTGATAATAAATGTCTTGCTTGCATTGGTTGAGCTGACTGACCGCAAGCGGTCGCCATTCAGGCGCAATTTCTATTTTAGCGTTTTCCATTTTGAGGTTTGGTAGAAATCCAAAGCTTGCTTTCCACACAGTAGCTAGGCAAAACAAACAAACCTGAGTGGCAAGCTGGATCCGGTCCTTGCCCTAAATGGTTAGGACGCGTGTCAAGCTCATCAGTGGCGCAGTGGGCACCGGTTCTACCACCAAACCGAATCTGCATGCTTCACTAGCTTGCTTTATTGCGATATCATTGCTCACTCGCTGGGGACACTCACCCGGATTCTGTTTACTCATCAGAAGCATTGAACAGTCAAGAAATATTATTGGACTAAAATTAAACTACTATGCGACACGTGTGCACAAGAGCGATGGATCTCCGAGATTCATTGCATAATTCATATCCGGTCCAAGAGGCGGTTGCAAATTGTGAGCCTCGACACATGTGGTGCTTGCCTTTTGATTTGCGCTAGTGTAGTCAGTGAGCACCACTTTGGTACCACCGGGCCCGACAGGTCTCACTTTGATCGGGTCGTTGCGTGAATGAACCAATTCATTAGCTCTTCGTGGCTGCATGCTCAACTGCAGTGGTTACGTCAACACACCAATCCAATCATCCTCTTTCACTTGATTTGCTCTTTTTATAAACTATGTTTATATATATTGTCGCAAATAGATCATACTCAAAGCGAATCATTGGTTTTGGTGCTATGTACCAGTGGGGGATACCTAATGAGACGCGAAGTAGTTTTGTCTCTAAGTCAACGGTTTTGTCAGTGAGAGGTGTCGTTGTTGGCATGTTGTGGTTGGTTTTCCTTTAAATTTTGTTTTGCCAACACACAGCACATAACCTGCATGCCTCATGTTTCTGACTCACTGCACTCTTGAGAGTATAACTGCCTTGGTTTCCGTTGACTTGACAGGCACTAGTGGTTCTTTCACACCGAGTCAATGGACCTTAGATGACAAGCCGGTCGTGCTTAATTAGACCTAAGCTGAGTGATGCTTTTTCTTCATTTTACTAACTTAATTGTTCACAAATTCACTGGCAGGAGGACAGCACTGCGCGACATACCCTTACTACTAGCTACGGTTTTTTTATTCAAGTTCGATTGTTTCCGTGACACTTTTCACTTGATTCAATTAGCCCAAGTTTGGAGAGTGAGATTGTATGCATGCATGCGAAGCACACCGGTTGCCTGACGCGAAACAATGTCGGCGCGGCACCCGGGGCCCGACCCTTATCTAAACTGTTTGTCTCATCAGCAACCGCGCACTCAGTCGTGTATTACATTCAACACTGAAAATCGGTCGAGCAGTGGTTCTCAATTTTACCATTAACTTAATTCTTATTACCTAAAATTCAAAATGAAAGTGATTTTCATCTTACTTATCTCGCATATAGTAAACCTTGTTTAGTGCATCTTTATTCTACATTTGTTACAAAATGATCTTTAAAATTATATACTACAGGGGTGCAACGTGTCATCGAGTTATGGCCTTTGTGAACGGGCTTTGACCGTGACATGTTGCCTATGAGTCGGACATAGGCTATGGAACACACACACACACATCATCTCATCTTGTATATAAACTGTACATAGCCTCACACTATACAGATTTATTGCGATTGATATTTTTTTAATTTTTAAAAACTAGAACGATTAGGTATGTCACTTAAACATTGGGAAACACTGAGTGGGTCTCGTTATCTTAAAAGGACTGTCTGCGATGGCAGCGTGTTGCGTGTCCGCTTCTCAATTTGAACACAGGTAACGACACAGCAGCTGTCGCGGTGAGCCCGCCCTGTCACCAGGTCGATATTGTTGAATTTGAATATTTCTGCTTTATCGACCACTGTCATCGTCGTGGCCTTCCACCGATCATTATAATTTGATTGCCTTTTGGCAGGACTTTCACTTTGATGAGCGCCAGATGAGATGAAATGTCGAGCGAGAGGAGTGAAGTGACTGAATGCACTGTGGCACATCTCCTTTGCGATGGGGACCCTTCGCAATACTACCAGGTACGTCCTGACTTAGCCCAGCTTCTTGAGTTGGGTCTATAGACACGCGCAAGCAGCTCAAGTCAATGCCATTATCATGATAATATCTGCGTATGCGTTTAATTGAGATATGTCAGTAGGGTATTGTGTCCAGTGGCCAAATATTTGGCTACCTATTCTTACCAACTTCTATGGTCTACTTACGTGGCCCGTTTCGATCCAAATCTCCCTAAGTTTTATTGTTCACATTGACTGTCTACCTCGGGTGACAAATTAAGACATTATAGAAATGAGAGGTCGAAGAGGTCCTTGATTGTCCAATTGACTTACGATTCGCTCGGCAACAGTTTTCTTTTCATTTGAAACTGGCGCAATCTGGCATTCTTTCAGAGCTTCAGCGTCGCAACGAGCGCGCTAAGTGACCACTGTCGCGCAGGGTCGGTTGTCTTTGTGTCGCCGGGCCTTTCACTTCGTTGGCCTGTAACGTTGCCCATAAATTTTGACCAAGCGCGAGCTAAACGCGTTTTGTCATCAAACCTCGCTACCACAATGATCGATCAGTTACTACTGCTAGGTGGAAGCGCGCTGAGAACCGATTTTGCATTGAGCCTGCACACACCTTTCTGTGTGGCTTAAAATCTCCTTCCAATTGAAACACTCGTCGAGCAGTTTGTTTACACACCAGCAGTTTTCTGCACGCACACTTGGCCAAGCCTTCATTGAGCTGGCAACTGGTGTGTCAAAGTGAGACACTAGATTCAGTTAACGGCTTGTCTCGCCGGCAAGCTCGTGTAATGAGTGGAAATTACTGCTACCGCGCACATTGTTCCATTTGGCACTTGCATATCACACCGCGAGTCTCCTCGCAGATGAGGCCCTAGATACGCTTCACACCACCACGGCGAGCCAGTTCGCGCATAGGCCTTATGCCTTGCTTTCCAAACTCGGTGCACCTTTTGCCTTTGGTGCGTTGCGCCTTTGCATTATTGCAACACCTATGTTTGTCACCTTTGTCGCGCGCCGACCCTTGACCCTCTACTCAGGCATAGATTAAAGTGAACATTCACCTAACCCAAACGTGCACTACCACCTTGCTTGAGGCCTTAATAATAATAATAATAATAAAGGCCATAATAATAAAGCCTTCATTGCAACTTAGGTGGCTTTTTTTATTTTAGTTTTAGTCTTGCGATTAGTGGGTAACCCAACACTATGTGCACAGATAACAACACTTGAAATTTTGAATGTTTTAAAGCTAAACAATCAAAATTTTCTCAATGCAATCTTGGTTGAAACAAACATTTTAACTTTGAAATCTGCCTTTGTTGCAATAGTTTCATGTGTGCTGTTCATGTGCTGGGCGCATAGTGTTGGGTTACTCAGTGAATCATGCATAAAGATCTCGTACGCGTTACTTTGTTATTGTTTTGTTTGTTAAGCGAATTCTAGGCCTTACTCGAGGTAAGTTATTTGGAAAGATGGAAATTGAATAAGTTGCTTGATTGGAATAGTGGATGCCTCTGGTTCGAGTGTTTGCTGGGCACACAGTTCTGTGCGGGTGCTGTGGATGAGCTGTTGCCGAGCTGGCCACTGCAGTGACAGGGCGAGTGTTGGTGATTGATGACACAGGCGCGCTCGTCAGCTCTCGCTCCCTCTGCCAAACAAACGCGTGCTCGATGCCCACTCTATCCGCCACTGAGCCACCCCTCTCTCTTGTGTGAAGATTAATGAGAATGAATTTAAAGCTTTATTAAAGTTAAATTAATTCCGACAATTGCCACACATCTGATACAGGCTCCGTGGCAGAACGTCTTGTGCTATTATTATGGTAATCGAAATTTATAATATTTTGATAAGCAACCATCAGGCACAGTGGCAGAAGTCACGTGGCAGCCAACTTCTTAAATGTGCGCCCTCGCGTTTCGCACTTTTGGTTACTTTATCTATTTGTTTGTCAAAAACTACATTTGTTTTCCTCACTCTAATCTTAGTTTTTAGTTTACTTGATTGAATCAGTACATTTTTGAGCAAATGTTAATAATCAATTGGAATAAAACATGAATTTAGTTTGCTTGATTATGTATAGATGAAATTCAAACTCAAACTCATGGAATCTGAAAGGCGTTGCAGACAGCGATGAGACAGACTTGGCCACACCGGTACCAGTGTTTGACTAAAGTTGACCGACATTGGTCTTTCTCTGGGAGCTTATATTATAGTTTCTTGACCATTAACTATGATTTATAGCTCTATGTCTGTTTCTACTGTGTGGTTCAATTTTCGATTCAAGCTGTGTCCTAGGCTCATATTGGATCAGGGGAGAAATTTTCAATTTAAAATTTCTCAACTATGCGCTTTATCCATTCCCGTTGGTACTAATCTTCATGAAGTTTAATATTGAAATGAAAGCATCGAGTGGAATTATTGTTTTTCTCAGCAAGTGACACTCGCGGAATTTTGCTCGTTTACTCCACTTGCCGATGGTGGCATCATCCGTGCGTCATTCTACTCTCACTAGTTTCTTTTCTATCTGCTCGATTTACCCGTTGGTACTAGGCATCCGGGACGCACTTTATGATTACAACCAGAATGACTCAGCTTCTGCAGTTGATGTTTCTATTTGATGTTGAACCGTTAACCTCCTCTAGTTTTGCTTAAAGCTTTATGAATTATTGAAAGTTTAATTGAATTTCTCTCTCTCTCTCTCTCATGCACACACACACACACACACTTTTTCTTCTTATACCATGACTCATAGTGATCCTAGTAAAAAATGAACAAAACCATTTACGAACTTCATTTGAAACTGCTGACAAAGAAGTTTAATCACGAGCACATTCAAAAGTAAAATATTTTTGTTTACAATTTTTATCCAAAAGGTGGCGCTGAATTGCATTTTTTGAAAAGAACAGCAATAGTTGTCAATAAAAATATTAATATTAAAAATATGTGGTCAGTTATTGTTTTGAGATGAATATTTGAGTGAATATTAGTGCAGAGCTACACGCTGGTCTCGATGTTTTGTCTTTGGACACGTCACTAGCATGCGAGTGAAGGTGTCAGAGCGAGCACAGCATGGTCATTTATCACCGATGGGAACCAGCACCGGCGATGCCCACGCATCGATTGATTTGCGTCTTTGACTATGTTTGCACTGGCACTGGCCTGATTCCTTCTTGCAAACCAGCTCGGTCAAGCCATCGATCGCTGTTGTGAGGTGTAATTGTAACAGACGCTAATGCAATGCAAGCTGCACCATCTTTGCAGAACCGGCTGAGTGAGTGCTTAGACGCTCTCACTGGCATTACTTCCTTTGCCGGTACTGGCTCCAAGTGATCACTCTTTCTTCTTTCACTTTCCTCGTCTACTCTACTATTTGTATTGCTTGTGTTGACTTGCGTTTAATTGCTTATTATCTTGACTAATTCGGTCTGTTTTCGTTATTATGGTTAACACACAACTAACAATCGACTCAGACAGGTTATGGAATGATCGACGTGCCATTGCCGTTGAGGTTTATCGTACGCACCCGTTGATATGTTGAGTTAAGTGCACGTCACGTTCCAGTGGTGATGTTTTGCCGGCCACTGCCATGGTGTTATCGCATACAAATGACACAGGCGTGCTCACTTGGCTCACCAGTTGGCGTCACTGCACACTCTGACTTTCACACCTTACAATTCTGGCTCTTTACTCGAAGTGGCAGAAGCCATACTAATTGCGATTCAATTCAATTTCAAATTGATTACAATCCAAACACCTTTGTATATTGTAAATCGGGGTTGTAATAAAGCATTGCTAATGAAACAATTTGTACAATAATATTTTTTTGTAAATCACTGGTTATTGTTATAACATTTACTCAAGTCAAACATCGACTTTAAACAGTAACAATGAATAATATTTAATCGAAATCTGTTCATGAGACCACGTTGGCAGTTGACTTCATGCATCTTTTTACTTAAGAAGGTAAAGAAATTAGCTCAACTAGAGAAGTTTATTCAACGAGACACTAAATATATTTGTTTGTAATATCGAAGATGACTATACCTTTAACAGGACAGATTCGACTGTTTTACTTGACACATGTTGGCACATTTTTGTATTATTCTCCATCCAATCAAATGCTTTTCCAATATTTTTCTGTTAGGCGTACTAATTTATTAGCTTTAGATAGCTTGCAAGCGTTAGATTTCGATTCTAATCATTGCAAGTGGCGTCTCGAAGAGATTAGCTTTAATCAAGCAAGCCAAAAAGGTGCACTCAATTAAGGTTAATGCGCATCAGCAGTGCATCGGCACAGCTATCAACGAAATCTTTTTCTGCCTCAAAGTTGTAGTCCGATAGATAGATCAAAAGAACTGGCTCGCGCACTCGTTGTGATTGATTTCCGTCTTGATCGCCAACGCTTTAAAGTGTGCGCTCTCGCGCTTCTGTAGTTGTTTTCTAAACATTGTGCTCGCCTCTGTTGTAGCTCGGTTGATTAGTTGATAGACCAGTTTTGCGTGGAAAAAGATACTTTGCTCTCGGTAGTGAGTATGATGGGAGCGATGGTGAATGTCAGCAAACGATGGCAATTAATTGGGCCGAGCCCAGGTGAGCGTGCTGGGCTATACTTTGGGTAGTGAACGCTCTATGGGGCGGTGGTCTAGACCCGGTGGCTCACATTAATTATTGAAGCTAGGGCAATATGTCACCAGGATGGGTCTCGTTTCGTTGTGGCCCACTGCTTCTCTCAAATGCTTTCAGCCCTCTTCACTGAGACTCTTTGCTGTTTACTCTTGTGACAAGGCATATTTAATTAAGTCATGTCAGACAGACCTGCCGATTCTTGACACCATTGAAGAGACGTGCCATTGCCAAGCACCACCATCTCACCTTCCAATATCTGCACATCCGAGTCTCGCAGTTCACCTCAACGCGCTTATGTTTCACATCTAAGTCGCGCTCGGGCAACACCATCTCCACATGTAGTCTTCATCTCTGTTCTTTTCCTGTATTCGATTCTATTTTCATTTGCAATTTTACTTACCTTTGAAGGTTAAAGGTCAGATATGATTAAGTTTTTTTTTGTTTAAAGACCTGCCATAAAATACGAATTAGTCGTAAAATAATTTTTTTGTAATATAACCGTGGTTATAATTTAAATTGTTTATGCATTCCATGTTAGGTTAGCAATGTGTCTAAGCGGTTAAAAGCCATAAATTGTCTAGGTGTGTGGCATGCCGACACCAGGCCACCTGTTAAGCTACCGAGCTTGGTATCAAAGGTTTAGCAAAAATACGAATTAATTTGCTTTACTTGTGCAAGTGACAAATTTAGATGGATAAAAAATAAGGAAAATGTCAATGTAAGGAATTATATTGGCCAATAATCAATAGAATTGTTTTTATTGTTTTTTAGATTTGTTATGAGATGATGGTTGTTTGAGATGAGCTCATCACAAGTGGATTACATTGGTTCCCATGCAATGGTTGGGATGTCTCTTGTGTGACTAGTGCTCGTTGATGTTTGGCTCTAGCTTAACTTGACTGCGTACCACTTTACGTGCCAGTGTAGCTCGAGTGGTGCTCGACGTGTCGGTAAGCTTTTGTAGATGCACGCACAGGTTGTTCTCACTGGTGCCTCTCGCTGGTATCGCACTTGCTGTGTTTGCCTCGAGTGGCGAATATTTTACATTTTGTTATGACAGGAGTCATCAGGTTTGTGCATCTCTTGTTGGCGCTGCAGTGCACTTTCTTAACTTGATTGTCTACTCTACGCTCAGCACTACTCAAAACTTGGATTCTATGTGTTGACGCACCTCATAAGCGTAGTCATTTTCACGCTTTGGCGATAACATGAGCACATCAACCAACACCTTTCACTTCTTACTCTGGAAACCATCTCATTACTTGCTTTGACTTGATTAGTTGTAAAGCATTCAAAGAGGTTTTCGTCACAATTTAATCATTTTGAAGACCTCACCACGCCTACTGAGTCAATATTGACTATGGGCCTCGACTCAAAATATAACTATAGTGTCTGTTAAAATGTGGCGTGATTGTCTATGGTGTTTCATGTCTGGTTCTGGTCATTGGCCAGTGAAGCGGTCAAGTTTGCTGTGAGTTTAATTTATTGTTTTGAAAAACACGATAAGGTATATGGAACTGTAACTGCTTAGAGTGCTAGTCACGCGGCATCTCATTGGGTCCGGCTTTCTTTTTTCCTCTTTCTTTCTTTCTTTCTTTCTCTCTGCTTTGTTAATGATATGATTTGGCTAGCCGTAAACTTGTCATCCTCGAATGTTGATGGGCGACGGTAGTGTTGGTGGCTATGGCGGCAGAGGAGAGCACACCAGTTTCACTGTCAGTGGTGATACCATCCCTGGTAATGGCTTGTTAGCAAGTCATCTCCCACAAGAGACACTGACCGGGCGGTCGCCATTTTGTCAGTCAAAACAGACGCGGGCGCGCACATCGATATTAAACGACCCTACTTCGGACATGAACCAGTTCACCAAGCTCTGCGGTAAACTCTCTAGGCATCATGCTGTCAATGCGAGTGATCATCATCATAAATTATTTCGAAATAACACATTTTTGCGTTAATTAATATTACCAGTTAAGGTTATGGAGAGGTCAACTCAAGCTTGCCGATGTAAATTAACGCCCCAAACGGGACAAATTGGTGTGATTATTTAGTATATATTAGCGTCATCTAGTCTAGTAAAATAACTAATCAATCGGAATTTATAAAATATTTAATACTAATCTTTTATTTTAAATTGAACTTATTAATCTAGCAATTAAGTTAAACTTAGCAATCTAAACAAAGGATAAATTTTTTTAAAGAATGGAATCTAAATTGCAGAAATTATAATAGACAATTATTTATTTAGAAGATGAACATTCTATTTAACTGCAAGCTTTTTGGAATAACTTTATTAGAAAGTTGTCCTTGAGACAAGAAAATTCTTAGTACTGGTTAAAGTTGAATCTAATAATGGTTATTTGTTACTACCAATCACCGCGGTTCATGTGAAACTAGTGTTTGTTTGTGTTTTATCGCCGATTAGTAACTCAGCGAGTCAACATGAATTGCGATCGCCGATCGGGTTATTCTTTGTGCTGTAGCTTCACTGCTTGCACTCTCACCTGTTTGATTACGATGTGTATGTGACGCACACAAAAGCAATATCGACACCGGTCAAATTTGGTTCTATGTTGCACGAGGAATAGTACTTTGTATTGAGACACAATTTTAAATGACTTTTAGATTGACTTTTATGTCTTTTCTACATAAGAATTTGGGGCTTGAGTTATACTCGAACAGTTCATAAAACGATTTACACTGCAACTTGATAATATATTGATCTTTCGTGATTTGACAATCGTATTTGTGAGCATTGCAAGTGACTCGCTTTTATTTTTAAATGCCAAGACAGTATTTTAGCTACTTTAACTCTAAGAATTCTTAGTTCAAGCAAAATATTTTATTTAAAATTGTCTTTTCTAAAATTTGTATTTAGGCAATGATTAGAGATATGCTGAACGATGCATCTAGAAGAGGACGTAGAATGCACACGCATCCGGAGATGCTTGCCCAGTGACATCACAGGAACTGACACATTTGATGCTGTTGTGTGTTGTGTCAGATGCCCTACAGCATTTCGGTGATTACTTCAGGAAGTCTAATGACAAGGTGGCATTCGCTAGCTTCAATTACTTGCTCCCTTAACATGGTAATCAAATGACACTCTCTATCAACCTCTTTGGGCAGTTTCACCACCTATAGACTTTGTTTGAGCCCGTTACTATATTTTGACTCAATTGTACACACGTGGTAAAATAGATTTGTAAAATTGTTGAGATTATTATTAAAATTTCAATTTCAGTTTATAATAGTAAGGGATGCTCGACTCATGTTGCACTCTACAAATGTCCCGCTAGATTGATTGCCTTAGGGTACGCGATTTCAATTCAGCGACTCAAAGTTAATTTGGGACCGGAAAATCCAAGACCACAAATCGAGATTTGAGGTGGACGTGGAAGATGTGGCACCTTGGTTTGACTTAGCAATTTCAGAGAAGGCGCGTGACAGAGTGAGAATATATTGTTGGTGCAGTTGATCCGGTGACCTCTATGGCAGAGAGTCATAAACTCGGTTTAAAATTGAATCACCAATCTTAATGGACCATCTCACTGGTGCAGGCTTTGTTTTGATTTGCTTCTCCCCCTCATTTCTATTGCAATTTGCTTTCATCTTGGCACTTGTTCTCCTCTGAGTCAGAGATTTTCAATTTAAAAGCCCCATCAATAATTCATTAGAGGACGGGCCGGAGAGGACAGTGTTGGACCCGGTCGGTTGTTTGAATTACCCCAAGCACTCGCTTTCCTAATGCTGGCACTTTAGAGTGCCACTTTCTGAAAATCCTTCATATTGAAGAACTTGTCTTGTCTTTGACACTGCTAATGCTAGTAGTGTAATTTAAAATTAATTTTGGTACTTTTTAAAAGTTTTGTAAAGCTCTAAGCTAGCCTGTGAGAAGAATCTTGCAACTTCGAAGACTTCTACAAGTCAGTCCAGTGAAAGTCCGTACTGCAAGCCTTCGATAATTTTTTTGGTCAAAAGCCAGAAGCAGGTGTAGTGGAATGAATCTAAAATAAAAAAGACTGAAAGGTGCTTGCATAAATGATATGAATATTTAGCATGTGCGCCTGTAGCAAACTGGAGCTGACTGACTAATCACAGCTACTAAGACCATCGATGATGGAGTGGGTCGAGTGTCAGGCTCTAATCACCGTCCTCAACGCCTGTTATTGATTGGCTCCACAAGCAACTAACTCGAACTCTTCACATTCATTTCCACACAAAGCTAGATGAACCAGGTAAAATGTGCTTGCCGTAAACATCACTTTGGGTTATCTATTTATTGCAACAATGTCAATTCTGGACTCACATCTAGAAGTTCGTTGTATTGTATGGTTTAATTGTAGTATTAAATCGACATAATATATATAGGTTATTACTGGTTTTTACTAGTTTAGTTATTATTTTGCTCTGTAAAACTTTAAAATATGTTCTTCTTAATTCTTAGAATAATTTACACTATTTTACACTTTGGGGTGAGTCATCATGCAATAATAGGTGATCAAGGTTACACAAGATGGATCTGCGGGCAATAAGTCGGTAAACACTGTTGGCCGAAGGCATATTTCTAGGAGCCATGAATCGATTTAATTATTTACTGGTGAGCTCACTTTTAGCCATTGACTTGAGCCGTTAGGACTATAGCAGAGATTAATGCCGGTTAGCGCCTAGCCAGACGCCAGACCATTGCCACATTAAGCTGACAACGATGCTCATCGACTGTTAATTTTTTATATAATTAATTAATTGAACACATCATCTTGAATTTGGTGAGATGAGCATCTGATATCTCATCAGCATTATCGAGCGGTGGCGGTGCCATTTTGGCTAACCCCTTGGCACATGACAAGCGCAGCAAGTAAGCAAGTTTCATGAACACTAATCTTGCTCGATTAGCACGCGCGCTCAGTGAAGCCAAATGGATGAGCCAAGCTTACTATCATCTCCTTACCTAGTCTGCCTGTTTGGTCGGCACTAATCGACACTGACAGTGACTCGGGCGACAGTTTGTACTAGCCCACATGATCTAATGGCGCGTTGTAACTATGCTTTGTTGACTCGACCGACTGACTAGCGGGTTCTTTGCTCGCTCGATGGTGACCGAGTTTGCCAAATGTTGACCAAGTGTCGCACTCGATTAGCATCTATTCGTTCATTATCGAGTAAAAACCCTCCAAAACAATCAATCTGCAAATGAGTAGGCACAGTAGATATGCCAATATAACAGCAGCAGAACGATGCTAATGATTGCTAGCTAGAGGTTGTCTGGTGGCCTGAGCACTAAGGTCATCACCACTCAGTCATCTTTGGTATTGATGATTACATCGATGACCGACTAACTCATCTAAATCTGATGATGGATTGGAGACACAAAGTATCGATGCCACCAGGATTGAATTGGTATCCACACTTTTATTATTAATCACACTGCATCGTTTGCATCTTGTCAATTAATATTAAGACGATTCGATACTATTTGTATTTAGAATTCTATTGTTGTTATATGGTGTACTGATGCTAGCAAGAACTAATAAACAATTAAAAACGTCTTGAATCAGTGCACGACATATGGTTATTCCAGTTCAGAAGCGCTACTATAATGGCTGCATCCTTTCTAAGGCTGTATCTGTATCATGTTTGAGCTTGATTGATGAGCTGGTAAAGAGTTTTGGCTGATTTTTTAAATTTTGTTGTCGCCTCTCACTTTGCTACTTTGTAGTGCACATTGTTAATCTTTGGATGCCATTGATGGCTATAAATTTTGGTAAATCTACCTTTTTCTCTAGTATAGTTGTTGTGGAACAAGAGGGTTAAGACCAGTAGAAGGTCATTCATCTAGATCTGGCTACATGCAGAAGGAGCAGCAGTACCGCGTTCCACCTACTCTCCCCGATGATGGCATCGGCAATGGTCGAGTCCTTTGTCTGTTCCCACCCTACCTCTCACCGCCTCACTGCTTGTTATGTTCTCTAATTCCGGTTGCTATACTGTCCAAATTGGACCGATTTCTCGCCATTGACAACAATGCTTAGGCCACGTGGTTTGCACTTGGCGGGTCAACTCTTTTGTTCTATTGAAGCACTTTCTATGATATATACCACCATATGTCCAGTTTAGAAAAGTCTATTTGAGTAGATTAATTTAATCTATCCTAATCTGTCTAACGGTTTTACACAAATTTTGACTTTTAAAAGACAACGATTACTTTTGAAAGATAAAAAAATTAATTGACCGTAAAATTGAGATGAAAGTTACAGTAATTTTTTGACAGTTAAAACGAATTTTTGAATAGTAATTCTTATATTTTTAGTAACACACGATGTTGTGAATTAGAGTGAATTAATCTAACTTCTGCAGTAAATAAATAGAAAAAATGTATCAGATAAAAACAAAACATAGTATACAATCTCAATATAAACGGTTTGGGTAAACTTGTCAACTGAGACCGAATCAATACGAGTAATTCGCTTCGGTTTTAAAATTACAACTTGTTTTCTTGCTTGTCTCTACATTCTGGTATTGCTTCGATTACGACAACACAGTTAACGAATTTAGACCATTTGACAATTTGGAACAGCTTCACCAAGAACTAAAAGTACTTTTCAATGGTAACAGTGAATATGCAATTATAAACTATATTTTTAATTTGTAAATCTATATCTACACTTACAATTTCAAAAATGCCAGCGTTGATTATAAGCGTTGATTTTCTTAAATGGTCGCTTATAAACATACATTTTTACATTGAAAGTCTATGACAAAGACTTGTCGAGTTATAACCAGAAACGTGCTCAATGTCTGGTTATAACCAGACAGTATTTTTAACAGTGTACTTAATAAGTAATAATCTTAACTTTAAAAAATACATAACATTGCATTATAAATTGCATTGAATATATTATTTGGGATTTTAAAAATATTTAACTTGATTAACATTTTGATGCTAATGAAAAAATTTTATTATTCAACTAAAATGGAATTAATTGAACTGATGCACAATAGAATATCTAGATTGTATCAGTGATTCTGTGTTATCGAACCGGCGATTTCCGGAGACTCATCTCAAATAAAACAAAATGTGACATAGTAGTGAGTCACATTCATACTCGAATGGGTTTTAGATTACGCTCTAATCGATAACTTCGATTTACAATGCATGGCATAACAGAGCTAAATGCAAATGGCATTGAAGCGTTGACCGGACGCAAAACCTTACTGAAGTGAATCTCTATCTGACCTCGGACCTTGACATGTGACCCAAATCCTAGTAGCAAATGCAATGCAATTAGATCTTGTATATGCTCAAATCTTGGAACAAATGTACTGCAGAACTGTCGGTTCGAGTTACCATCATTTACCGAGCCTAAAGTTGCTAGATTCATCATTTTAGTCTCTTAGTGACTAGTTTCTTCGAAATGTCTCATTTAAACTGTCTACGATTAATGATGTGACACAGGACATGTCACACCAATGAGTTGACTTAGTTGACCATACTGCACATGGAATGTGTTAGTCGCAGACTCAGTCGACCCATCACTTCTTGCTTCACTGGTTTTAATTTGCGTTGGCCTTGTCTAATTTGTTCAACTGACCGATGTCTCCAATTGGGGCTGGTAGTGACTCACCCAACTAGCTCTACTATCAACCGGTCGCTTTTGACCCTATCTAGCCTTAATCGTAGTATGTGCATCGGTGCACTCGGTCCAAATGGATGGCGATTGCTCGTCTACCCTGTTCATTCCTAAATAGCTTTTGACGCTCACACCATTCCTTTTGCACCATACCGCGCACAATAGTACGGACCTTAATACCGTGGGGCTATGTAGACACATTGACCACCTCTTGATTGATTTTGAGCATAATTTGTCCCGATTCAATGGCCTTCTGTGCAGGCCGCGTGACCAGTGGCTAGTCATCTGCACGGACTAGCTGCTCGGAGTTCTCTGCAAATGCAACGTTGACTTTGGTCACTTCCAGTAGCTCTCCCAGTGATGTGATGGGCTGGTAGAATGATGATTTGTAGCCATTTGGCCGCGAATGGAAATGGTAAGTGATGAGCCCAGCGGTGCAGTCCACGTGACCACTAAGAAAAGCGCTAGCCAAATTGAATTGTTGTCACAACAGCCAGCGTGGCTAGTGGCGCTCTTGGTTCGCGTGCACACGCCGCTTTATCGCCTCGACACATCGAAATCTATTTATCGACACTGACAACTTTGGCTTCTCTAGGCCTCTCTCTTTCTGCCTAGTCCGATCGACGACTACCCTGGGAATTGGTTTCTCTCCCGCACTTGGTGCCGCTCCGTCAGTCACTGGGTCCACTGCCCATCACACTCTCTTCCACTTGACATCTCTACTAGTGAACAGCTAAATCACTTATCCGTTAGATCAGCTGAGCTGACGAGCACCACTCGACTACGAGTGGCAATGATGCGGCACATTTTCTAGGTTCTGTTGTACAAACTACTTAGAATTTTATTCAAATGATATAAGATAGTTTAGCTCTGGCTAAAACCCCAAAAAGTACTTTACGGGACTTATTTTTTAATACATTTATGTATATAACTATATTTACTCGATTCGTTGTCACTCAGATTCCGCATGATTTGTCTCCGGTCATCTTGCCCTATCATGCATGGTCATCGTTTGTTCGCAGTATGTTTGACAGCCGTACCACAACAGTTGTAGAGATAAGTCAATCAGTAGCAACAACAAGGACTGAGGTCAGAAGTTGACCGCAATATTCAGTGGTCATTTGAGGTAGTGGTGGCCGGAGGCACTGCTCTGATCCAGCTAGCCTATTAGCTATGCAAATGGGACTTGACGCGAGAACTTGGTGGCAACGCTGCGCCAGTACCTGCTGGTGCTATGCGGAATGTTGGACTCACAGTCTTGATGCCACACCGCTGAGGCTGACCTTTTGCTTGTGTCAGTTCGCTACAGCTGCGAACGTCTTCTTTCAGCCGCTTCTTTGTCTGCAATTTGCATTGCAAATGGGCCACTTGTGAATCTTCACTCGCACTGATCTGTTTATTATTTTCAGCTTTTGGTGGTGCTTTCTCCCTCGACGGTTTCCAAGCGAAAATTATCTATTGCAAACGCTCAAGTCGATTCTGGCCCGGCATCACGGTGACATTGCCCGACTGGGTCCAATGCAGTTCATTTGCATAGCGACCGTGGTGGTGCGAGTCGGGCGTCACTTTTCAAACGGCGTCTGGGCGGAAAACTCACCAATTCAAATTAAATTTGAAAATTTTAAAAGCACAGCAACGCAGTCCTACAAATCACTCTAGCGATGGAGTGAATGGCAATTCACACTCAACAGCTATCACTGCTCCTCATACTATCATACTTCTTCAATCACTGAAGTCTTTGCAGGAGTTTTATCGAAATAGTCTACAAACAAACAGACTCTCAATGCATGCGTGTGACATCCTACAGAACAGTCTTGGAACAAATATTACCACACTATCAGATATATGTGATTAAAATAGGCTAGCTCCAGCTCTTTAATTTTGAATACATTGCTCAAAGTACTTGCGATGATAACTTAAGTTTACCTTGAAAATGATTCTAGTTTTTGATTGCTTTAAAAGGGAATATTCAGATAGGCTGTGTCGTACGATGGTCCATGCAGAAACAATGTTTTACCCCAGGCTGTTTTACGTAAAGTGCTATCGTCATTTGATATCTTACTAGTTCTTGATGTAACATCATAATTTTGAATTAAAAATTTTTTAAAAACTTAAGATTTTGCTTTGAAATTCCGAAACTATACATTTTTATACGCCGCTTTTTTGTGATGCATTGTAGATTGGATCACACCTAATCTAAAATAGTGTCTTAAACAATCTCAAGTAGGATTTATTGTCGATGAATTAAAGACATGTATACTATTCCTCTAAGGATTAGGATGATCGGTTAGCACCTAAGGTGCTAGCTAAATGATTAGATGAACCATTATGTATGCTAAGTGCGATTAGCATTTCTATGTTAAGTGAGATTTTAGTTCGAATGGAGCACTATTCATTGAATAGCTCTCCTTGCTCCAGTAGCGCCACAAGTGCCACTTGGTGCTAATGCAAAGGATTGGTGAGCAGGCACTACAATAGAGAAATGTTTTCCAAATATTTATCTGAGCTTCCACTTGTCTATGGCAGGGGTTGTGGTTCACATCACCGCGACTTGGACCACAGTGAGCCCATTGTCTCTATTCCTAATCCACATCTTTGCCTGAGGCTGAGGTCAACACGCTCGATTGAGCTATTATACCCAATGCTTCCCAGCTCCGGTCAATGTACACTAATGCAGTCTTAATGGATCGTAATTGACCAGACTCTTTTGCTTGGACCCTTGGTCTGTACCTTGCATTTTGGTCCAGGAGCGGCATTCACGCTTCACTTAGGTTCATTGTGACTCACTGCCTAGGGGATGGTCAAAATATTGACGTAGTGCGTGTTCAATTGACTGTCGATGTTTCCTTCTTTGCTCCGTAAGCCTTGTGGACCTGTCACTGGCGACCGAGTCGGTTTGCCTGGCACAGACACCAATGGCCTTGTGCACGCGGCTATTATTTGGATTATGTCACGCAGAAGGGCAATGAATCTTGGGCCGCTTGGGGTCACTTTGTCGGCCCGGGGTCCTGCATACGTCACCCTCTGTTTTTTTGCAACTTGATAGCGAAGCAGCATTTTGGGTTTTTCTACGCGGATAGGTGCTGCCGAGATTTAGAAGCTTAGCCACTTTGCGCTTGAAAGATTTGCGCGAATTAGCCGCTTGCTTGGTCTATGGAGTTCGAGAAGAGGCACTGAAAGCGTAGTGCTCGACCACTGCTTTTGTCCCACTCACACCAGTCCAACTGGCTAGGACACTAACAGTGGGCAGCTGGGCCAACGCGCCACTACCAATTTTACTCACATTCTTCTTCATTTCCTTTTCTTCTTTACACTGCACAACTTACTTGCTAGGTATGGATATTGAAAATAATATTTGAAAGATATTTAATTATTAAATATCATTCTCAATAGCTGTTTAAAACCATCAATTCTTGGATCATATAAGATTATTTGATTAAACTAATATTCACTAGTATTATTAATTTGACTATTATTGCATAACTAAAATGGCTTGTAAAAAATCAGCTTTGTGTCAGGTTTTAGTTCTCAATTTATTGTTTCAAATTGTTTGACTGTTTGTTCAATGACGGTACTAGACATAATTAATCACTGTTGGTCACAACATGAATTTTACTGATGATGGATCGAGTTATGATGTACTGATCAATGAGTATTACTTGTATCGATCATTTACAGACAGTTTCTCTCATTGAAGGTTTTTACCTGAGTAGAAATTAACTCGCCCTGAGCGTGTGAGTAGTTTGCTAAGCTCGCATGGTTCCTGACTAAATAAATATGTACTCGGACAGAAACTAGCTTGACTTGAGTACTATGTTAGCTCGCATTTTGTACTATAGTAAGCATACGCTGTTTACAGTGCCAGCTGGTTGATTTATCCAATTTTTGTTGGTATAATACATTTGCGTAGATTTCTCTATTATGAAAAAGAGATACATTTGAAACTGCATCAAAGGTGTGCTTATTTTCTCTCTCTCCCTCCCTTCGTTCTCTTTCCCCCTCTCTTTGGTGGGCATTAAACTCGAAACAAACATTCCAAAATATTTGCACATCGATAGAGTTGTCATAAACTTGCCAAATTCCCACCGAACTATGTATGCAGTGCTTTTGAAAACTGATGTGTTGCTGTGTGACTTAGAAGACCTTGATCGATGGTGCGAGAGTCAACCCTTGCTTCGTGTTCATTTTCTCATCATACGACGCCTCCGCCAATGGCACTTTGAGTATCACTTGAGCGCGCTTCCTGCAAGTCGGACTAATGCACCATTTCACACCATTAGCCACATTGCTAGACTGTAAAGTACGAGTCTATACCAAAAATGACCTTGCAGATGCCATCAGATACCTAAGCAATGCCTTCCTGTCGTTTCCATCACTCTTCTGGCGCCGATTTGCTTGGTCTGCGGCCGCGGGCAAACACTCAATCGAATCAGATTTGTCTAGTTTGTTTACCAAACATGTTATTAAGATCTTTGTTTTTGTTTAGTTCGTTTGACTTGAACAAGATTCAAGTGATCGATTCATCACGTTGACCGATGGACAGGCAGGAGAGCGGTCTAATCACTGGTTCAGTGCTAACTGTCACCGAACAGAATCAACTCGACTATTTGGGCTTGGTAATGGAGCTAATTTTTAATTACAACTTTGACTGAAGGACAAGGGACTGAACTTGAACACTAATAGACTGGTTGTTTGTTCGGTGACCACCGCCGCCGCCCAAGCTCCATCGGTATTAATTACTTGGAACTCCATCGACCCAAACAATGGACCCTGTCTATGAATATTTATGATCTTGCCTTGCACTATCGTAGTCCCTGCTTGCGCGGCTCATTGACTTTTTTGAGTGACGCTGCTACGAGCACCATTGTCCACCATGGTACGTCACCAGTTAACGAGCAGTGCGAGATTTATTCTTGCCATGTATCTCTCTCTCTCTCTCTCTTCCTCTCATACCCTGACTCTGGCGCACGTACTGGTGTCGATCAGCTTGTTTGTCGCGTTGTGGCTACGAGAGGACCACATGGTGAGCTCTTGAGGGTCTTGCTCGCATGCCGCTCACCGTGGCCAAGTTAACGAGACCGGCGGTCAAGTCCGAAGGTCAGCAGGGGTCTGGCGAAGTCAGTACTAGATTGGTCAGCGGCGGCCGCCACTGAAGATGGCCATCATCGCTGGCGAGATCATGATCGATCCGTCATCGTTCTTTTGTCTTTTGTTGAGACTCGTGCTGCGCCACTCTGCTGCGCTTGTCGTTTGTTTCGCTCGACCAGCAAGAAGGGATTAGACCAGCGCGGTCTGCTTCCATGAGATGTCATCAAGTCAAACTCTGAGCAGTTTTTACTATTTTCATTTATCAATTGCCTAGAAGTTCAATGGTTGGAGTCAAGTCTGTATGAAATGACACAGCTTTGTGGATTCGCAAAACGATTAAAATGATGCTCTTGACTCTTTTGTTTCAGGTAATTCATTTGTCAATTGCCAGCGGTGGAGCATAGGGAATTGATTTGAGCGAATTGTAAGTGAGAGGATGCTTGTAGCTGACCCACCCGTGGGATCCTCCTACTTGTCGCCCGGTGTAATGGATATTGCTCGGCAACAAACATCTGTCCCACTGGTTTGTCGGTGGTGGTGGCATGTTGCAAGTCATAGCTCGTTGCCTTCCACCTCAATTCGATTCGGGTGCAAACTGTAAATCACCTGTTTCTGACGTGTCCACTGGCCGGTAAAGTCATATGTTTTGCCAAGGAGAAGTCACAACATGACCATAAATGAATTGGCACCCAGATTTTCACAGATGGTAAACCAGGTTTCTGAGAATTGTGTACTACCATTGAAACTAGTCAATAGTCTACTTCTAGCCTAAAGCAGACAAGATTTGTATGTGTGAAATACTGCATCGACAAACGTATTGCGCAAAGTTAACGAGATTATCTCAGCAAAGCTAGAGTGGACTAGTGATCAGTAAGGATAAAACTGCAGTCCTCCAACGGTCTGTTGAAGCTAGAAGTTCTCATATTGCCTCGTGTTGCTCTCTGTCTGTCGAGCAATGTCACTTGATCTCTCTCACCGGCCTCGTCTAATGTCGCTTTTTATGTGCACTTTGAGTGGTGCTTTTTGACCAGTTCGAATTTCATGTCTTCTACACTCGCGAGTGTAAAGTGCAGACCAAGTTACCGGCGCGTCCGGGTGGGTGGTTTGCTTGCTTTTTGCTCGTGATTTCCAGATTTATTATATTTGCCATTCAACTCTTCCGTGACAAAAATAAATTGAAAGTTTGATCAAATCGACTGGACAAAAATGGCGCATGCATTTGGCACGAGAAAAGCATGCACATCTTCAGTATCTAGAAAGTCTTCCAGTAAATTGTTGCAACATATGTAGAAAAAAAATAAACTTGGTTTATGATCTCACCAATTGGGTCCACTAAATGAATTTAGTGAGCACAGTAGGCCGGTAACGACCATGGAAGTGAGCGTGAACGCCACTGGGGGCATATTCATAAGAAGCTTAAGCTTGGAACGCACTAAGCAAGGGGACTGCTAAGTCTACGCTAATTGCTTTGCTCAAATAGCCGACTGGCAAACAGACGGTCATTGATTTGCTTTTGCCGTTCTTCAGGAATCTCTCGACCAAGCATAGGCCGATAAGCCTATGCAGTGTAATTAGCGTTCAAAATATTCCAAGTGATGTTTCCGACTCTCGTTAGGTGTTGGAGCTGGTCAGGTGTTTTCGTTGGTTTTCGTGTTCCATAGTGTGAACCAGCTCTATTAGAAATAATTGCAATAAGTATAATAGCCAATCGATCAATTGAACGTTTGAAGCACGCTTACTTTGCTAGCCAAATCGTCTTCATTTAATTCAATTCGGCGATTGGTTGCCCAGAACTGCAGTGAGAGCAGCAATGATTGCGGCAATCATTTCAATTGATCGCTTAGCCTGGCAACGAAGGCTAATTTTCATATTGTCCTCTGACTTGATCTACCTAACGGTACTGTCGTTGATGCAATTACTGCGAGCTAAAAAACTCTTTGAGTGACGAT
>WURS02421907.1:0-16739 GCA_011762765.2 Rhinocypha anisoptera
GGTAGCGCATATTTTTGTAAGCTTATTTTATTTAAAGTCTTATTATTAACTCTCTTTTGTTCGAAACCTTACACCAACTTAAGTATATTTATCCTTTAAAAAAAGTGGTAAATAGAGTAATTACCAACACCACCAGTTTAAAGTTTTTCATAAACACTATAACATTAAATAAAACTTTTTAACATTAAATATTGTGATCATATACAGCCTCTTAAAAGATTTTATGCCCTCATGCACATTAAAGAAAATCTCAAATTGTGTGCAACTTGAACTGACTGCTGTCTAATTCAACCTACTTGATGGGTGACAGGCATTTTTTGATGGTGACAAATTTAGAAAAATGGCATGTATCTAAACCTTTGTACTCTTCAGAGAAATTCTTTGAACAAGACTTCCACTGAAGAAATACAACAAAACTTTCTACATCCACAAATTTTATTAAAACTCTAACTATAATTAGTTTTAATGAAAATTGAGGAAAATTATGTTGTAATACTTCATCACGAAGTTCCATAAAGTTGAACCTGATACCATTTAATTTATAAACTTCCACCATTAGCTTTTAATATAATATCTATCATCTTGCATCGGTGCAATATATTCTATTATTCTCACCTATGAGTATTTTAACATTGACATGTAACACTATGTATTTAGTGTGCAACAGATGAATGAATAATACAGCAAAAGTTGTCTTAAGCAAAACCCGTACTAAGCGGAAACCTGTCGTGGTTCCTACAAGTTTCGCAGACAAGTTTCACTTTAAGTAAATCTTTATGTTAGTAAAATTTTTAAAATATGTATTTCTTTATTTATAAGAAATTGCACTTCTTCAATTGTTTCCTATTTAGCGTTTTGACACCCCTATTCACTTGGTCATATAATAATGGCCTAACCCCCTTTCACTAACGGCCAACTCTGTGCTGAGCTATCAGAAAAAATGCCATGATCCCCACAGGTTCTGGTTAAGACAAGTTTCATTTCACATAACTTGCCAAATAAAAAACAGCCGGAAAATAGAGAGGACATACCAGCATAATAATCATGGGAGACTGTAATGAGGCTGTTGATGAGGAAGGGAAAATTTGAGTCAAAAGTGCCAGAAGTGAGGGATGACAAAGACTGGTAGACAGCTGTACATGGAATTATACGGTGGTTTGACAACACCATATTTAAAAATCATAAAAAGGAGAAGATACACCTGGACCCCTAAGCGGAACAACAAAAGGAATGAAATAGAATATACATTAGTATAGCAGATGCACAGAAATAGTTTACAGAATGCAAAAAGTTCCACATGAACATATATATGTGCTCACATCATAACAGAGCCATTTATTAATGTGGATGTAATACAAACAACTGACAAAAGAATAATTACAGAGCTGAAATAGGAGTTGGAAAGACTTAAATAGGAGTTGGACATACTGGTGACTTGAGCAAGTGCTACTGGTCTAACAGAAGGATGATTTGGCAAAGGAAAAAACTTAATCTTAAATTTGAGCTAAACTTATATTATATATCATATTTATACTTATATTATTATATCATTTATTTATTGTAATAAATTCAAAAACAGCCAAAACTGGCCTTACATCGAAGGAAATATGTATAATGTGTATATTATAAAAAAAACAGAAAAAGACATTGAAAATTAAACTAAAAAATAAAATAAAAAACTTGACCTTAACACTAAAAATACACACAAAATCACTCAGGCAAGCTTTCAGACAAAATCCTGACCGTATAGATAAAGGATGACACTGGTGAAGAAATATGGAGGTGGTTAGAAAAGGAAATTAGTTAAAAGTGCACTGTAAATGTTAAGGGATCTCTGAGTAAAGAAAAAATTACATTGGGGAAGATGGAAAAGCAAGGAGTTATGAGTTTCACAAGAGAGGGAGGGGGGAGAGAGAAACAAGGTAGGAGTTCAGTAGTTGAGGCGACCATTCATGATCCCATGAAAGAATTTAATGTCAGCTATGAGACAGAAGAGGTGAAATTCTGAAAGAGGTTCAATGTTTGAAAGGTTCCGGCAGGAAGGGACTCAATGTCACACTATAGACAGGAAAAAGTTAAATGTTAGATTTAGAATGTTGAGGTTGGTGGGGCAAGCAGAGGACGAGATTGGGGAACAATAATCAAGTGGGGGAGGATGCACCCAGAAAAAAATCGATTTGAGGGAGAGCAGGGGTGTCGATTTCAGTAAACCTGTATAAGAGTCCCAGGAGAGAGATGGCTCGGGTGAAGACCTTTTTTATGTGGGACGAATGTATATTTTGTATCGAAGAGAACACCAAGATCAGAATGCAATGAAACCTTCGGGATTTAGAATAAGGAGGAGGAGATTACAAACTTAGAACGCAAGGTGAATGCGAGAATTGGTAGGGTTAATATTTAGATTACAGGTGGAGCTCCATTTGTAGATAGAATTAAGGTCATCCTGGTAGTGAGGGATGTGAAAATGCCTAAAAACTTTGCAGTCGTTAGCATGTAAAAGGATATTGAAGAGTATTCAGGGGACACTTGAGTTTATGTTATCAATATAAATGGAGAAAAGCAGAGGACCTAGGACACTGTCTTGAGGGATGCCGGAAGTTACCCTTTCGTAACTGGTAGTAACCAAAAAATTGATGTTAATAAATAATAGTGTATATTATATTGTTTAAATGTGTAAATTAACAAATCCCTGGCATTTTTTGCATATACCAGGTCATAGGGGGTGGACTAAAAGGGTTAAACTGTCACACCCATGAACGCACTTTCGACACATCCATGACTCCATCAACACGTCTCCTTCAACTGGTGATGAATTTCAAACATGTCACACCACTAATGATTACACACTGGTTATGTAACAAAAACGTCGCCATTTTAAATATTGAAAACAGTTCTCATTCTCGCAGCTACCACTAGAGGTTCTGTCGTACAGTGCTGCCATCTCTGCCATGGATTGACAGAGTGCCTGCTCATTTTAAAACAAATCGCATGTTTATATCTGTTTCCAGTCCGGAGAAAAAAAATTGGAGGCCTTACAACTTTAATGCACCTCATACTACTCTGAATCTGTTGGATAGGTAGTCGGAGAGAAGGACCAGCAAGGAACCATGGATGTTGAAACGAATTATGATAACAATAATTAAAAATGGAAAATTCAAACAACCTAATCAAAGATAAAACCTGTTGAAGTGCATGAAAGGGCAAAGGAGATGAAAGGGATAAAAAGTGGTGTGAGGTGGTAATACGTATGCTGTCCAAATGTGGGATGGAGAGATAAAATAAGTGTTGGTGTATGCAGAATAAAATAAATGAAAGGGAGAAATAAAACACCATGAAAATAAAAATCAAACACTCGTTAATAGACCACGATTAAAACAGCTGGAAACAAGATTCATTCAGAGGACATTTTATTGTGGAAATTGCACAAGTTTTATTTATCACGATCATTTAGGAATGCCACATAGTAGAGCCATAAAACAATTTCATAAAAACAGGAGGATTTAAAAAAGTGAACTGGATATTCATATAGGATTCACGGATAGACAACTCTTAAAAATGGAAAAATCACAAATTCATGATAGGCAGAACTGCAAAAGCATTAGTCAAACATTTGAAATGTGCACAAGTATGCATAAATGCACTTTTTTTTATTTAAAAAAATCCTGTGGGGTTGTTCCCGTTTGGAAATTTATTTATAATAAATTCGATTTATTTTTAATTTATTTAATCTCTTCTTTCAATTTATTTATTTAATTTTATTTTCGATTTATTTAATTAATTTATTCGATAATATAAACACTTTCAAATTATGTAAACATAATTAAGTATTACAATTGTCGGGGGTGTGGACACAAAAGTGTCAAGTGTTTCACTAGAGGTATATGCGGCAAGTACTGTGGGGGGGGGGGGGGGAGCGGGAACCACCATTGGCATCAATGCAGGGCAGAGAAGCCTTTCAGCATAAATTTCTGCAGGAGAATCAAGAGACACCCCCAAATGGAACCACCAAGCAGTGCTCATCATTCCCACAGTGCAACATTCAAAAACAACAGTATTCAACCCAAAGGAAGGTGTGTTAAGTGAGGGTAGAGCTCGTCTAGTACTACACCTATGGAGTGTGGAAATTCACACACATAAGGGCATAGAGGGTCCAGTTCCTTTCCCTGTGCCGCCTGTGGTTTCCCACGAAGATGTGGTAACCAAAAGAAATCACTCAACTTGAATTTAGCTGGAGGTTTCCGGAGTCATCATCCGGTCTCGAACCCAGGTCCGCCGGTCAGTAGCTAAGCACTCTACCCACTGGGCTACCACAACCTCTGCAACATTTAAAGTGCCCCAAAAATTGAAGAAGGAAGTGATGGAGAAGTCCAACAAGGAGTGTGGACAACAGGCCAAAAACGACAATATATTTCAGTGCTAATGGTTTGTTTATTGCACAAATGACTGAGATTAAGTTAATGGAATTGATTACTACACCCACTTTCATAAGTGTAAGTGAAACTCATGTAACAGATAGGATTGAATTTCAAGGCATAAACAGTTACAAAGCATATAATGTAAACTCGAGTAGTTGACACACATACTTAAGGATGTACAGTATTCGTTTGGAGGAATATAAAAATAGCCAAAGTATGGAGTGGAGGACACAAAGAAAACAATGTTGGAGAGTAGTTTTCAATAAATATACAATAAATAAAATGCTAACAATTTACACTAGCATAGATCGCACAACAGATCTCAACTTTTAACTGATGTAGTAATGAGTAATATAGATACAGTAGAGGTAGAAAATAGTAAAATTATGAATCCATAAAAATAAACAAGAGGGAGTAAAGGACATGTTACAGATGGTGAGTGATATGTGCATGATGATGAGTGATATCATGTGCATGATCTCGTTAGAAACAATTATCTCCCAAAATGACGTGATCATGCACGGGAAAAACAGAACATGTTCTAATTTTTTCTCATAATCAATACACAATGCTTGCATGATCAGCCCTCGTCTGCCATGTTTGTTATGTGAAATGTAGAGATAATGCTTCGAAGCTAAAAAATCTTATTACAATAAGCTAACACTAACAATAGGACTGTGACAAGCCAGGAATCATATTAGAGTAGATAGATTTTAAAATTTTTTGTGTTCAAATATTTATTCGAGCCCTGGGAGACAAAAAGTCAGAAATCTAGAAGCATAAAGTAGTATTTTATTTAAGGGTTGGTATTCCGGGACATGTAAAACTTCGGTGCAGTTGGTAGCATTGTCAAAACGGCAGCTACACAGACAGGTAGCGGTATGTGAGCTTTGCTACGACAGTCAAGTGCATGATATCATGCACCGTGTGTAAGGCAAATTTTCATCACCGGATTCTGTCATGAAATATCGTTTCCGACGAGATCATGCACGCATATGATATCATGCATTGTGTGTAAGGTGGTCTTAAGAAGTTTTGATCAAAGATTGTGGCAATGTATAAGCAATAAAGAGAATAATTTTGGGTTTAGTGTTAACACACTGTAAAACATACATCAAATCCAATTCCGTAACTTCATGCTCATTAACATAAATGATATCTAAGAATGATTATATAGAATTTTTTTTTAATTGGCTGAAATCATCATGTATCCCTAATAATGGGTAAAATAATCAATGAGTGGAAACTATACTCTTTATCCCTAATCCCTATACAAAAAATTCAGGACTCCAATAAACCAGAACTATTCCAACCAATGAATTTGTTTATCACTACTGGAAAGTCATAGAAATTTAGGTCCATTAGAAAATTAAATAATCATTTTCATGATAATTATATGCATTACTCTCATCATCCAGGTTTTTGGAAAGACAACAGTACAGAAAGCCAAAAACAACCAATCTTTATCCAATGTATAAGGGAGCTAAATGATGGGCAAATTGCGTGTGTTAGACCTAACAAGAGTATTTGAAACAATAAGTTAGATATTTTGATAAAGAAATTGGAACATTATGGACTGGGCAGCATTGATATAGAATATTACAGATTATCTAAATGATAGGTTTCAAGTAAAAAATAAATACAAATGGTTAAGAAACAGTATAGGGTTACACCGAGGAGTGTGCCAGCACGAGGACATTTATCTATAAAACACATGAATTACACCAATATGTGCCGTGAAGATGCTTTTATCGATATATTTGCAAATGATGCATAGCTGTATGTGTCAGGTAAACGGCATTTGACCACTTGTAACCCAATACACAAGTAACTGAAGGACCTAACCATACAAATTTGGTTTCAAACAAATTAATTAAAACTGAACGTTAAAAAAATCCGTGGCAGTGCTGGTCTCCAACCCAAATAACTAAGTGTTAGAAAAAACTAGAAGATCAAATATTAGAATACCAAATAGAAGTAGAACACCTGAAGGTGATTGTCAATTCCATTCTGCAGTCTGAAAACTACTTTAATCATGCATGTTAAAAAAATCATTAAAGATTACAATATTGTCCAGAGAAGGAAAGTTTCTTTCCGGGTGAACAAGGCTCCAATAAATCCAAAACTACATACCCCCACTTTGATTAGTGCCACAATTCCCTTCGACACAAGTGTAGATAACATTAAAAAAACAACCCACAGACACTGCAATCTAAGGCTATGAGAGATATACTATGTTGCAAAATTCAACAAACACATATGATATGCTGAAAACTCTGTAATTCCTTAACTGTTGAACGAAGGATAATTTATAGAAGCCTTCTTTTTGTATGTATGTTGACATCACCCAGATATTGTGACAGAAAGAATTATTCCAAAGAATCTCTTGTAAAAAAAGTGAAATCAAATTTACTATACATAAAACAAAAATTGATTTAAAAATAATATAATGCAAGGGATAAAAGTCGACGCTTGTGAACGGGCTAAATATATATAAAGGAGGTATTACGAAGAGAAAATAATGAAGTGTCATTAAAAAGCGAATGTAAAAAAATGTTTTGAATATGTTAAGAAAATCCACCCCTTTGGTCTGTGTGCAGGCATTGGTAGAGACTAGTTTTGACTATTTGTACAAATTTATTGTAGGTGAAAAAATACGTACATTTGTACCAGTTAAATTTTGTTCATTAGTTCAAATTAATCCAAACGAAATACAAAAAATAAACATCTTAATCATTTTTATTGATATACCCTCTCATTAGTTGAGTGGGCACAATAGGTAGCATAAAATTTTGCTCGGATATAAACCTAATGTAACCCTCATCATTAAATACCAATTAAAAAGATTTTCCCATAACAAATTTTTGAAGGAGTTTATAGATGAACCCACCACTGCTGTCCTTGTACAAATTGTGATGCTGTAACATTTCCGTTCAGGAAATATAGTATACCACAAAGTTGTATGGCCCTTAAAAGTAATTATTGTGAGTAGCAAAATTACAGTAAGAATATATCAATTAGTATATAAAATACTAGAACAAAAAATCATTCATCAAGCAGTGGTAATATAGTTGGCACAATTGATTATATATAACTTATCAAACTATACATGCAGGGTTTTTTAGTTACAATCGTCAGGATTATGAACTCTACAAACTACATTCATTTGAAACCTCTTACTTGTCCATTGAAACCCTCATTTTTAACCCTGCATATATTAAATTAAAAAGTTAAATTTCATATAATGTATTATCATACATTGATATGAAACCACATCCTACTTGTCCATTGAAACTATTTTTTACAATTTCTTTACTATCCAAAATAAATTGTTTGCATCAATAAAAATACAGACTTGTCTCCATATCGATCACTTAACCTATTCACTTTGCATACATGAACATAGAGCACCACTGTGACGGCATGAGTCAACGTCCTATAGTAGATGATCGACCAAAATAAAAAATAATTAAATCAAACAAATAATTGTAACCTCCGACCAATATAACTATACGTAATCACTTAAAACCGCGTCAAAACTATTGTGACCAAAGCTGCATAGGATCACCGTTAACGTGGTCTCAGCCACTGATTATTCAAAACATTACATATATAACGTAAAACGTACTTACGTTCATTGTTGAAAGCACGGCCACGCATGTCCAAAATCATACAACATTGCACAAAATGGACAAAGGCTCGTCAAAATTTACTAAAAACGTTTGAAGCAAGGTAAAACAAAACTATTCATTTCATAAATACCCATAAATTTCAAATACAATATACACAGAAGATCATTGCCCGTACAAGAAAAGTATTAAAAAGGCATTTAAAAGATTCTCTCATTTCACAAAACGAAACAAATTATTTTAAGGGTTATTAGATCTAATCGTATACAGATTTGTCTTCTATATTCATTACAGAAGTCCTGGAGCACCAGACAAATAAATACTAGGTACCACGTTTTTTGTTAAAAATTATGAATCTGGCAATGGCGGCTGCGACCGGCACAGGGATGGCGGGAATCGGAAACGGTATCATTCCAAATATAAATAACTAAAAGAAAATAAGGGTCTCCGTTTATGGTTTTCTCCTCTTCGCGTAAGTGTCGTCACCATGCATTTATAGCAAGAACTAAACACCAATTACATCTAGTATAGATACTCCATGATCGAAGCCCTCCTCTAGCATTCCTATTGGTTAATTCAATGGAGTAGTATTAAGAGGGAATTTGAAATGCAATAAAAGGCAGGTTTTTCACACACACGAATATTTTATTTCACTAAAGTGACATAACATATTCGTTCTTATATGTTCATTTGAAGGTATTTTAATTTATGTGTCTTTCCTGTTTTATATGTTAAGACATTCACAGTTTTTTGCTGTTTTTAATTTTGTGTTACTTGTGGGCTTAGTACTAGGTGAAGCTCTACCCTCACTTAACATACCAACCTTGGGGTTGATCACTGTGGTTTTTTTATGTAATTCCCATTTCTGTAAAGGGGTTTCTGCCCGTAAATAAATAAATAAATAACATGGAATCCAATAAGGGAGTCAAAAGGCACTCACAAAATAGTAACATAAATAGAACTACAGACATCAATAGGTCTTATTATGCATTAATGAGTGCATTATAAGTTGAAACATAAAAAAATATTCCACTTTTACAGTTTGACATAAAATACCTGTTGATAATATGCTGTATCATGCTAAGACCAAGCTTCCAGGGTAAAAATCTCACATTAACAAAAGGAAACGTCCAGAAACAAATTCGAAAGCAAAGTAAAATATATGTACAATACACAAAGGCACTGTGGCACATTTCAAATGTTTCAATAGTTTCTAATTTTTAGTTATATGTTTAATTTTTCCTTAAAGTTGTAGAATCAGATCATATCAGCCATTTCCCATAAGAGTACATGTTAATTTCAAACTTTGATAGCTTTCGAAAGATCTTCTGAATCACTTTGAAATTTGGCAGGTTAGTTATTTATAATAAGTAAAAGATCCAACCAAAGTTTCCTCGATTTGTCATTATTTCAACTTATAGCCAACAAATCCTTAAGTTATCTGTATTTCCATTCTCAGTTGCTCCGGTGACAGTAATCATTGAAGCAATCCTTCCTAGTGATTTCTCTTCCCAAAATATACCAAACTCACCTTATGGGCATAATTTCTCACTATTAATGGTGAAAGCACACTTTGGACCACAGTCTAAAGCAGTTTAAAGTAGTAGTCCACAGTAGTTTTGACTGTGCTTTGGACCATCATAATCATTGATCCTAATTAAAATCATTTACTACTCCATTTCTCTCATCACCATTTCTGTTTCTCAACAATCACAATAGAGATAAGTATCAGTTTATGGGAATTATACCAACTTCAGTCATGGCATACTTAGTTTATTGTAAGTTCCAGTTTTTGTTTATGATGCAAGTCAAAGTAAAACCTTTTATACAATATCACAATGAATCATGAATGTCTCACATGAAAATATTGTAGGTGAACAGCAAAGAGAAAGGATTACCGTCAGAGGTTATAAGTATGTTGCTTTTAATCATGCCATTATATAACTACTTTAATGCTTTGGACTGAATTCACTGTGAAACCAAAACACCCTTGTGGATACATATGTAACCAAAAATGAAGAAAGGATTATTGTTGTTGGGATACATGTTTACACATAAGAACAATCTTTGTTTTGGGGGAGCATTGAATTTGGTTGAATATTCTGCCAGGATTTAATGGTAATAACATAAACAGTCATTAGATTTGTAACACATTATATCCAATAACATATATTTGTAGGATAAAAATGAATGAGGAGGTTCAAAAATATATTTGTGAGATTCAACGGGATCAATTTATTAGGATAATTAGGTAACATTTCAGTGTGAAAGACAATTTTGGCTTCGGGTATTGTGTCACATGAATAAAATCATAAGATAACACTGATCGTTTACCAATGCAGTCATCCCAATAAGCTCAATCACAGGCAAGTTCTTTTTGTGGAAATATAAGTGAGTATTTTGAAAAATAAAACACATGATTTGATCCCCCAATATATATTTGAAACTCAAACTGTTTCAAGTATACATTGTGGATCTAATCTAATGTTTTGTTATTCGAAGGGGGTCATCACAAGTCAAGTTTTCTATGGCTACATTTTACATTGAAAACTTAAAATTGAAATTGTAAACTGATAGAATGTGTTAGGACAAGAAACTTTATATATTCACAAACCTTGCATTGGTGAGTGATTAGGAATAAAGTTTCACTTTTATCATGACTGTACTTCCAGAGATATAAAAAGCCAAACAAAGTGTTTTCCAAGTCACAATTTTTTGATTGAATTTTAGCCCCAATTTTCTGCATAAAAATGGCTCAATATGATTCTTTTTTATAATTCAGTTTATAAGAGAGAAAGATGTATTCAAGATGGTTAAGTTTGATATTTCTCAACCAAATGTTGGCAGAGATAATGAATATCAAAATTTCCAAAATCTCAGACTCGTACTGTAAAAAGCTTTGATATGGGGTGAAACAAAATCCTATAACTCAGAAAGTTTATGTTAGAGAAAGAAAAAAATTGACAGTATTTACTGTGGGATATGAGTGAACATCCACACAAAATGTTATTGAAATTTGTGATGGTTCAAATTTGTAACATTCAAACATGGTAATTTTCAAACATCATATTCAGTTATCCTTACAGAAAAAATATCCTCTTTTTTTCATGTGCATAATTTGTTATTATTACTGAACAGCAGTAAGAATCAGCTATGAACACAATGAGAAACTTCTCCTACCTTATGTTTCACCATGTGATGTCCTTTGTCGAGTGGACTCGAACATCTTGGGAGTATTGGGATCAATAGTAAAAATTTTAGCAAATTTTTTGAAACTGGAATAATTTGAATTTGCCAGAAGACACAAATATTCCCTTCCACTCTTTGATAGTGATCTCTCGTGACCAATAGCTGATATCTCTGTTGGAAAAGTTATTCTCAAGTTCACATCCATCTGTGCTTTGAAACTTTTGGAACTAAATCCACTTGATTTGTCTTACTCTAAAATTTTATAGAATTAATGGCCAAGGATCAGAGTTAATTCCCTAGATAAATATCTTATACATCAGATTGCATAAATTATCAATGAAAATGGCTAATAATGAATGAATCATTAAAAAAAATATTTACTTACTTGACACAATATTTAGTGGTTGGTCATAAACCATGCCTGTGCAAGGTTGAAAAAATATGCATGGTTGAGAAAAGTAGTAGGTATACCTAGGGAGTATACTCAGGGCCATGGAGAACTAAGGGCTGCATCTGGAAAGGAAAATCTGTATTTTCTTATCCTCTCCTTATAAGTCTCTCTGTTAAGGCCATCTAAGGAACATGACCCGATTCCAATTTCTTTGGTTCTCTTTCATCTTTTCTCTATGAATCTTCTTTCTTTCTTCAGACCATTTTGGGCCTATTATTTTCTTTTGTCTACCTCAGAACCCCTCCCCTCCTCTCTTATTTTAACATTAAAGATCTTCCTTCCTGGATCCTCTTCTATAATTCCGTTTCTTTATAGGTCTTTTTTTTAATTATTGGATCCAACTAGTTGCGATCATTTTTTCCATTGGTATTCAAAGATCAGATCTGTTATCCTAATGGATAGTAAACAAATAGAGGTTGTATCTTTGACATATTTCTACAGAGAAAAAAGATTGGACATGATTAGTTTCGAACAAATAATTGTCATCATCTGGACATTCGTTATTCATTTGAAACCCGTTGTGTCCCATCTTTAGAAGCCGTAGAAATATATCAAACCTACAACATCTAATTATGCAATTATCGATTTCACCAAATGTTGGCCTCCTCAGGAAATAAATATAATGGTTTGTCATCCATTTTATATAAATGTCCAAAAAATTTCAATCTTCTTTTTTTTAATGTTTCTGTAATATTTTCTAAATGTTGGTATTTTCTATATATATCTTCGTTTATTCTTAGTTTCCATTTTTGTGCAATTTTTAGTGGACATATGATTATCCTAATAATCCATCATTCTAATATTTCAATCATGTCAAAATTATAATTTATTGATAGACTTTTGCTTGTATACATATGTACGGAAGTATACAGTTGTATACAGAAGGTGATTTGCATATGCATATCGCCTTCTTCAAATTGTTACTGTGTCCTATTTTAGCATTCTCAAATATGCACTTTTTGTTCAAAATATTTTTGTTTTTTTTATTTTTGTTTTTGTTCTAAATATTTTTCTAAACTTTTTGATCCATAGTTGTCCCATATGGTCTTTGCATTTCATGTAACCTTTCCTCTAAAGCAGATTTTTCCAGAGCATTTTCTTGTTTTATTTCCCCTAGATATTTTGAATGTTTTTAAACCTCTCTATTTGACTAGTGCCTGTTATAAAAAACTATGGAGTATTTTTAATGTTCACAATAAATTTAGTGTTTTCCATTGAGATTCTTAAACCTTTCCTGATGCCTATTTCTTCTAAGAGGATGACTCTCTTTGCTGCATTTGTAAGGTTTTCAGGAAGTGTTGCAAATTCATCCTCAAATGCTAGGCAGATTATCTCAATACATTTGTTCCTTCCCTCCAATGTTGATAATATTTTTTCTTGCTATAATTTAAAAATCCAAATTCATACTATTTTTTCCAAAGGACAGTTGAAAATTTGTTTTATGTATCTATTGATCTTATTCTTCATTTTGTGGGCATAGTCATATCTTTTCCAATTTACACACCAGTTCAATGTAGCAAAAAGTGTAGTACATTCTTCCTATCAGCTTTGGCATACATCATACATCAACAAATCAAAGGATTAAGGCTCTTTTCCTATAATCATTATTTCAGATTGAGATAGAAATCTCTTTGAAGGAATCTTTAGTTAATGCTATTGTCAGTCTCTGAGATCCACAATAAATTACCATCATATCACAACAGCTACAATTTTTCACATACATAATGCCAGGCGATTTAATCCCAAAAATAGAATTTTGCAGCTAGCTACAATAAAGGGAGGAATTAGATAAAAAGATAGGCACTTTGTCATAAGGTGATCATATTTCAAGATTTTGGGTTTGTTGCCTGATAGTTCCAGTATTCATCATCATCATTCCTTGGTGCTACAGCCCTTGGTAGACCTTGGCCTACTCCACAGTTTGACTAAAATCTTTCTTATTCTTCATTTTCCCAGACCTGAATTAACTGCAGGTCTTTGGCGATGCCCTCAATCCACCTGTTCCTTGGTCTTCCTTTCCTTTTTTTGTAATATATCTGTTCCCTTAGCATTCTTTTAGGCATCCGATTTTCTGCCATTCTCTCAACTTGTCCCGTCCACTCTATTCTCTGGGTTTTCATGAATCGGACAATGTCCTGGCCTACAATTAGGTGATTGAGTCTGTGTTGTATCTTATTCCCCATCCATTATTTTCATTTACATGTCTATATATTTTCCACCTTTCATGGTCCATGCCTCTGAACCATAGGTTTCAACCTGTCTTACAAGGGTTTTATAAATTTTTAGCTTTGTGCTTCTTGAAATAAGCTGCTTTCTAAATAGCTGTCCATTTGCATAATATACATGATTGCCCCCATGATTTTTTTCTTTTATTCCTTTGCTTATATCATCGTTGTTTGATGCCATTATCCCCAAGTATTCGAAATGGGATACTCCTTCAAACTTCTTTTCCCCAATTATCAAGCTCTGAGCAGTTCTTCTGATGTCCGAATTAGACATTATCATATGCATTGTCTTTTTCCAGTATATACATATGTCACATCTAAAAATTATATTAGCTGAAAAACATCTATACTGAGACATGAGTGGAAAATGGTTTGTTCTTCAATTGATTGTTATCATTAACGGGTAGTTTATTTTTCTATATGTATTGCTCTTGAATTAAAATCTGTCCTCAACTTAATAATCTAAGTACACACATAAAGTCAGTGTGAAAGTTTCTAAATATTTAGGTAATAAAAAGCATTTAAAGATAACCTATAGTGAACTCCAATTGGTTACCAAGAGATACATTCCCTTAATTTAACCTTATAAATATGATTTAAGAATATTAATTGTCTTAACATTTATTTCTTAAAACCCTGTAAGTGTCACCAGGACTTTTTCCACATATAACATAATTTTCTGGTTAATGTGCCCTTTAAATCTATATTGAAATACAAAGCAAATTCCAAATTAAATTTGGCCCTCATTCTGCTTACTGAATCCTTGATATTATTTAAAATATAACAACAATCAGGGTACAGTATAAACTCAACGAGGTCATTTGAGTTTCCCTCATAATATTCCCTCAGGAAATAATTTAAGGCAAGGGTATACTCAGATATGCATCTAATGCTCTATATACTAAGATTATATCAAATGAAGTGCTCTTGTATATTGATCCTTAAGAAAATTAATCATTAAATTAATATTACACTGCTGTATAAACAGTTTCAAGTAGTCTATCAAAAACTCCACAATATATTTCTGAAATTATCCCTTTATGTATATTTGTTAAATTTTAAAAACCAGATATTATTATGGAAAGGCATGATTGGTTGAACTGACCCCATGAGGGTCTACAAATTTTCAAGATATTGGAGGTGGTGTACTATATATATATATATGTATATATTATTTGGGATAAGAATTGGGAAAAACAGGATAGGAAAACATAAAATACGAACACAAGGGAATAGTATATTTCACGGAAAAAATATGCCACGACCGGGACTCGAACCCAGGACCTCCCCTTAAAAAAATCATGTGGACGGTGTTTTGGGATAGATTATATCTTTTATTGGTGGACTTCATGCTTTGAGGGTGAATAATGTAAATTCTTACTGCAAGAAATTTAGAGAACTGCATGGTACGATGTGAAAAATGTGATGAAGCATGCTCGGTCGTAGAACTGTTTTCACTCGTGCCACTGCTTGCCTACACACTGCGAATATGAATCAATTCTTTGTCTTGGATCTCGGCCAGGATGTTTGACCACCCCTTGCACAGAGTGACTTCTGGGGGAGCAATAAGGAAGCCCTTGAAATTATTGCATTGATAACCTCACAATATCAAGGTGAAAGTTTATAAACATGGAAAATAGCATTTATTGCAATTTAGGAAGCAAACTGGGAGACTCATATTTTGCGAGTAGTTTATTATTAGTTGTGTATTTAAATACCATTTTATTTGATGTTCATTGACATTCTTATGAATTTTTGACACGAGTATTAAATACAATTTTAACCTGCGTCAAATTTTATGAACTTATTAGAATGGATGATGATAATAAAGACTGTACTTTTATTTGTGTTTTCTGCTACCTTCAAATGTGAAGCATTACAGGAGAACAAAATAATGCCATATCTCTGTGGTGAATTTTTTTCCTTAACAAACCAAGCCGTACGATTCCAAAAACTTTAGGCAACTTCTTTTATTTCTGAAAGCTCCCAATTTTCCTCCTGAATCACATAAATTGCCATTTTGGATACCTCAAAACATTCACCTCAATATCATGAGTTTACTGAGGGGCAATTGCAAGGGCTTCCTGTATAGCCCCCTTGGTCTGTTTTTACACCATAAATTGTTGCTACCCAGCAGTTCAAATACAAACTTTATTTCACCACTGGCAAAAACATTTGCATGGCTACATCTAGAATAGAATTACAAAGAAAAAAATCATTAAAAAGATATTAAATTGACCAAATGGTATTTCATATAGAAATTACCAAAGGCAAAGGATTGGCACAGTTTACATAGTGAAAAATAAGACAGTCTTCAAAATATTAAATATTAGCTAGTGAATCATACAAATAATCAATGACGTCATAATAGCATTTTTCAAGGAGTAATTTTTTTTACCTTCCTTTTGAATAACTCAGGTGAGGATATAGCTTTAATATCACTTGGTATTGTATTAAAAAGTTTTGAGACTGAGCAGTATGGAGCATTTAGACAAAGAGAACTAGAATACTGATTACAGTGAACATTATTTCTAAAATGGGTGGAGTGACTATGGTATGAAGCATCGGTGGGAAATTTGTCTGGGTTTGAATGAATGAAGAAGACACAAGTTAAAATATAAAGGAATGGGAGTGTTAGGTTCTCAATTCAGGGAATGAAGGTTTGCTTGGAGTACGGATGGAGATTTGACACATCATCTTGATGGCCTATTTCTGGGCAGAGAAGGTCCTTCTGGCAGCAGTAGAATTGCCCCAGAACATAATGCCATACAATAAATAAAAGAATGTATCTTAGCATAATACACATTCTTTAGGGTGTCAAGAGACACAG
>WURS02421918.1:0-16739 GCA_011762765.2 Rhinocypha anisoptera
AACTGATTTCTTATGCCATACATTCTGGCAACGTCGCATATATTCATACGTTGTCAGCACTGCACTATGAAGGTAGAGACTAGCTAACTCGTCAGTATTTTCGATTGGAAACAAAACTCCGACGTTTTAGCTATGAATAATAAAATATATTGTACTTATTATTAATTGAAAAGAAATGTCAAGTGACAAGGGATTACTTCATTGGAACTTAACTAGACGGAGTAAAATTTTACTTGACCAAATCCTTTTATCGAGATTGGCTGCGGCAGTCACTGCTGCCACTTACTGCCAAATAGATTTCACTGTGGACTTGTTTCTCATTGGTAACAATATATGCCGACAAGTAGACAAGGCATTACTTCTGACAAGTAAGAGTAGACAAATCATTACTTTTGGAAAGGACTGAGAATGTATGTCAACAAAGGGGTATCACAGAGTCGAAATTGAGCCATCATGAGTGCGACGTTGCCACGTCTACCCCTTGCAATTGAAGAAAACCGAGGAGCAGCTGCAATTCATTATAAATCTTTCATGCACTATTCTCTGAATGATTGTTTTTATTGGTGGTATCAAATTATAACACAATTATTTACTGCCCTTAAGTTATCAGTGGTTTGACATGGTTAATTTCCTCTTAAAGTTGTTGCATGTTAATTTCAAACTTCGATAGGCTTCGAAAGAGATTCTGAATCGTTTTGAAATTGGGCAGGTTGGTTACTTATAATAATTAGAAGGTGCAGCCAAAGTTTAGTCGATTTGTCATTATTTCAACTTATAGCCACCAGCAGAGAGAGTAAAGTGGAGTACCATAATTTCTGATAAGTAGTAGGACCCGAAAGGCATCTGAGCATGGTAAAACCCATGTTGTAAGGCAGTCCTGGGCCAAGTGACTGCTTGTGGTCGATCGTTTTTCCCCATCGAACTCTATAATTTTTTGTCGGCATATATTGTTGCCGATGAGATATCATTACAAAATGAAGTATATTTGGCAGTATGTGGCGGCAGCAGTGTATGCCGCAGCCAATCTTGATAAAAGGATTCGGTCAAGTAAAATTTTACTCCGCCTAGTCAAGTTCCACTTTAGTTAGACCCAGAAGTACGGAACTGAATGGTTAAACGGAAAATACATTCTCGTTTATTTCACTTACCTTTTCCAACCGGAACCCAAAGAACCTCGCGCATACCTGGAGCTGCGCTTTTTGCCACTTTGGCCTCATTTTTGCCAACAAATTAAGTAATAGAATAACTTGGACACAATGAGAGAACTGTAATTCTCTCTCTCAGTGATTTTGTTCAGTCGTCAGTGCATGAAAACAGTTCAATATTTCACAAATGTCGTTCAAAATATGCTGAAGGATTAACTAGAAGAGGGGGATTACGAAATCAATATTCTCTCTTTGAAAAATCCTTTTCAGTAGTGCTGACAAAGGAAAATATTACCTATTAAGAAAATATCACCTATTAGGAAAAAGAACCCTGAGAAAAGTTTACAAGCACCTTTTCAAAGATCCGCTTATGCGGGTGTGCCTGCCCTATCCTGGGGCGTGGGAATCAGTAAGCGATATAGTAAGGTTTGAGTCGTTCCACTTAAAGGTAAGAGACGCTTACATAATTTAAACAAAGATAAACAGCGAACTTTTTCAAATCACTTACCAGTTACAACTTGAGGATAAACAGTCTAAATGAATCAGTCTCAAAAATCAGTCCAAAGTTCAGGTACATATCTGGAAGGAAAGAAAATGAAAGTTAATAATATGTATATATTAAGAAACACATTTCCGGCATCGATACTAATTAAATGAATGGATTATAAACAACATTGTGTCGTATCAAAACAGCTATGCGCCAATGATAAGAGTTATATTATTAGAGTATCAGCTGCGCCTACCTTTTGCTTCAGATGTTTCGAGTCGTTTACACGATAGTGTAAAATATGCTTCTAATTCAACTCGGAAAAAGGCAATAGTTTATGTGTACTTTAATATGCTTTTGAAGTACGAAAAACGAAATTCCTAAAGCATATGGCTATAAGGTTAACAGTTTCAATGAAGGAAAGTTGGGTAGTAGGTACAAAAAATAAAAAAAACACTGCATAATCAAAAAACAAAACAAAACAGAACACTAGAGATTAAACAGAAGTAAATAACTGCTATATATATATAATATATATACTACAGAGACTATACTTCATAAACGATAAATACCTCTTTAGCTCGCTATACTTCCTACAGTCTACCATTCCATCTAAAATATTTATTTCCTCCCTTCATTACTGTCCTCCATGCCCTTAATATCTGCTCCAATAGTTTCCCTCTTGTTGAAAGTATATTCTCATCATTCTCTTTCATTAGCTCAACGATATCTACATATAATTAAGTTTTGGTAATGAATCCATCCACCAACTTACACCATAAGTATAACATTTCATTCGATCAATCAACCTTATCAGAAAAAAAATCAAACGCTGGACTAACCAAATCCCTTAGGACTGCACTGAAAGACCTGGATGGCAGTCCAACGGCACGCATCACGAAGGATACAATTCCGCGGAAACAAAAACGAGCCGCAGGAGGCCCCCTTAATTCCCCCGCTCATGAGTATGCCGTGCACGGTCAACGATAATTACATTGAGTTCACCTCGGACAAAACCTTAATCCGAAAGCAGAGTGGACTAATTTTGATTTTTCCCATCGCTGGGGCGACATATGTGGAATTGTGCCGAGCTTCGTGCCAATGAAGAAATAATTCAATTTCATTTCACTACGTAATTTCGGAATGCTCATCAGCACAATTAATTATTAATTTCATACGGGATAATTAAGTGGCTCTCTAATTACTGGGCGTCGCTTCAATAAACCCGTCGAACGCGGTTTGCTCTCCGAAAAAAAAAGTTTTAGCACTGCGCTTGTAACGACCGTGGCTCGTCTAGATATCACTAGAGATTAATTCCTGAACAACCAGGAGGTGCATTCATGACGGACAACAGCTGCACTCACCTGATAGAATCCGAGAAACGAGAAGTATGTTAAGCAATTCCGTTTGGTAAATTGTGCAGAAGCCTTTCCCACGAGTGTTTCCCACACTAATACTCGTTACTTTTGTAAAAATAAGATCGATTTGATTGGGAATAAAATTGAATACCCTATGGCAATTACAATTAACTATACTTAAAACGTACTACGCTTATTAATAGATCTCCCACTTACGTCACTATATACAATAATTGCAATCCGTTTCTTCTTCAAAACGATGCAGCGCCGGTCGGAGAAAATTAAATGAGGAATGAAGAGAAAATAAATCCCTGAATGAGCTACAAAGGGGTCAACACCCCAAAGGAAGATCATAGGTATAGATTGGGGATGGATCAAGATTAAATCGGCACTTCTCTCTCTCCCTCTCTCTCTCTCGCTGAAACCACCGGAAAAATAAGGGAAAACTTCGATTGGAATTACAAGGGACGATTTAATCCACGCTGATCCGCGTGCGGATGGTGTAGGACTGAAAGTCTTTGTGCCAATTACAGAACGCTGTTGACAGCGTCGCTGGAGAACGGGGCTGCAGGGGGCTAGTTTGAGCGTGTTTGGGAGCGAATGATAGTAAAGAAATCGTGAAAAGAAAGAACGAGGGTATCCCGCGAGAGAGGAATGTATTCGAAGGAGGGTCTTTTTCGATGCTGGGTAGGTGACGGGATCGCGGATAAGGAGCGTGGGAAATCTAAAGACGAATGAGAGGGAGAGAGAAAGGAAAGAAATTCCGTGAACACTCAGAAGGTGTGAGAGGACATGGAACATATATTCCACAGCTAGAAAACCCGGAAATAATTCATTTATTCCTTTACCTCATTCATCATTAGGGTTATCGGGATAGAGGAATACGAAACGTTTCGGTCTTAGAAAAACTGTGTTTGCACTCTTTCATTAAACTGGACATTGAAAGAAACATACTACATAATTTATCCAGAAACTACATCTGAAGCAATATTAAAAAATATTAAAACAAAATATATTTTTAGGTGATCTTTTGTTTGCATTCTATTTTATTATTGCCAATTCGGCATATCTACAAGTTCTACACAGGACAAAGAGGGGATACAATAAACATGATTGACTCAATTACCAAACTATCCAGCTGAGATTTCCTATGGCATAATATAATAAAGAACGTCGATATACATTTTGCAGCAAGATTAAAAAACTCAATTTTAAATAAGGAAAACACAGATAGGAATTGTTATTCGTCACTTTTGAATCTATGTCACCTCGTCAAATATGGGAAGCTGAAGAAAAAAAATCAGACCGAAGGCAAAGTGTAGAGCAGCGGTCCCCAACCTTTTTGCACTTAAGAGCACATGCTATGATACCGGTGAGGCAGCGGGGACCATTAACTTTTACAAGGTATATTTATAGTTGGTCAGTGGTAATAATACACATAATGTTCAAAAAAGAATGTTTAATTCAAAAAAATACAATTTAACATGTTTATATAATGACACATGGATCTTTGCTGTCAAAATAAACAAAATCAAAATGAAGTTTTTGACTCGAATACAATCGCACGCGCCGTACAATCACACGGCTTTTAAGAGCGGCGCGGGCGCATATTAAACTGTTTGCGGGCGCCATGGTGCCCGCGGGCACACGGTTGGGAACCCCTGGTATAGACGATATAAAGATTAACAGAACTGACCGAGGGGGTATTACTATCAGGGAGTACTTCATAAAAATGCGTATATGGAGGAATTCTATCGCGTGAGAGGAAAATATTAGAACCAATGGAAATGCAAAAGGAAGAAACCGAATTGCCAGACTGCTTGAGCGTTGACGAAACAGTAGTTTGAAGATAAGAGTAATGAGGTAACTCGATGGAAGAGCGGGGAAACTAATCGGATGTATACTGGGCCACGATGGTCCACCGAAGACCAGGAAGGAGGAATGATGTGATGAAATACGTGGAATGAGGAATGTAATGATCTAAGGAAGATGAAAGGAGGAAATAATGTACACAGAGACGATTAAGTGAATGAATGTGACGGTGGGGTTATATATCCATGCCGAGAGACTAAGCTATGGATTGAAACGTAGTGATCAACTGTAAAAGTCACTTAACAAAATACATTCAGTTATATTCTTATTCCAATGGCTCATTCGAGCACTAACTATTAAGCCCATCAGGCAGCGCATTAATGTCTACGAAAGCAAATGCGAATACCAGAAGTGATCCAAATTAACACATTAGACTAAAGAATGAGCTTGCGGCTTCAAGTCACTGATTCTCCATGAAACCATCGTCACACGCCTTCCTCTTTACGAAGTAGGGAGCGGCAATTACACAGATTTATTCCACGGCGTTCCGCCACTAATCGAAAAAAGAAATAGGGACGCACATAAGAACAGGTTGGTTACCATCCCCGAAGCAAAAAAAATATACACGGAAAGAAAAATTAAATGTAAGAAAGTGTGGCCCCATGTGAATGTCATTAGGCAATTCTTTGTCTCACACAACAGAATGGACATACGTACGGTATTGGCCTTCTGCGGACAGGATCTTTGACGTATATTTATGTATATGATAAGTATGTCTAAAATCTAAGCGACATCTGAACAAATAATAAGCAGCAATAATTATAAATTTATTTCATACCGGATTACCTTATTTAATCACTAGCTGCGGTTTTCGAACAATGCTTTCATGGCGACCAAGATTAATTTTCGTGGAATACTTCATTCTAAAGAACATTAAAAAAAAATTATTTTTGTAAATTTATTTGCTATCGCGAGTGCAAATTCAATTTTTTCCTGGAGACTTATTTCCACATTATATGTTACATTCAGCTGTCAAACATGACGTTGGTGCGGTCATAAAAAAATAAAGGCAATTTACAACGCATAACTCATTTTCTTTCTTAATGATTAAGTTATGCAAATCCATACCTTGACTACAGAGATCCTTCGTTTAAGATGAGTTATAATTTCAAGACCGTAATCAGTAAATATAATATTCTAAAACATGTTCAGCACCCATTAATACGAGAATGGATTAGAATTTCAAATTTAAATCCTGAAGAAATCTCTGGTTTCAAATTTATGATTAGGTTGTATGTACTAGAGTAAACGAATGAGATTTGGAAATACAATAGAAAGGATGACAGTAAAAAATTGAACGTATCAGAGATTCCGTGAACGCCTACTTTTAGTGAAGGATCAATAATAATAAATTTATCGGAGTTTTAACCATGCATTGCATCTATCTATATTTATATAAGTCGACATTATGGATCTAAAGCACAAAGTCAACGACGATGCAAATAAATCCTGGATTACCTTCACATATAGTTTGGTTCTACAAGCTTTGATGACGGATACTACAGGGCGAATTCTGCAAAGAATTGTTACGGAGGGTCAAACTGTTAGTGCGATGCACTAAAAAGGGATAATGGAGAGAGGTCCCTAAAAGGAATTCAACGTATTTGTCATGTCGTGTTTGCATGATTCCTTTAGCTGGACAACTCCCAGTCCCGGATTCCGGCAACCGTCGAGGATTTTAGGGACAAATAAAATGCGACTGCGCTTGACCTGTGCTTTGTGGGACTCCGTATTCGCCAGACTTGGCACCTGCTGATTACATTCTGTTTCCACTAGTGAAATATCACTTGAGTGAGGTGGCGCCTCTCTGACTCGATTTAGAACATCCGAAACGCGGTGACGAGCGCATTAAATAACCACGGCAAAAGACAATTTCGACGAAAAGGATTTCAGAAGCCGGATGCCCGCGCAGCGACTCAGTGTGTGCACATGGGATATGTCTCGGGAGTTGCACGTCACAAGTGAATCTACCTTTTTTCTCTATTTACTCAACGAAAAAATATTCATAGAGCAATACCTAAAATTTCGAAAATGCAAGTTCGATCGTTTTGAGAAAAGGTTTAAATAAAAGCACTGTATTGGATTTCACATACCTATACATTATTTATCGCGAGTAGTGAACTGGTAAAATATCGTAAACATTTACCAATTGCTACGTCGTGAGCTGCGTTATCTTGAAAAAAAAACTATTAAATCTAAGAAATGAGTTACAAAATTTGCAATTTCCACTTTTAAATAAAACTTCCTCTTTATTTCGACATGTTTCGGTGCACTACACCATTATCAAATTGCAAATTTTGTAACTCATTTCTTAGATGTTGGATCGTTTCAACCACATCTCACCTGCCTCTATAACGTTTACTATTAAATCTGATTACTATGTTAATTAATTTAATTTAGTAGCCGTAACTTAAATAAAAAAACAAAATCTTAAGCTAATGTTAAAAAAAAGTGAGCTTAAATAAAAGTTAATTTCGTGATAAGCACAAAGCACTTGACATCATCAGATAACCACCAATAAAGACCATTAAACTCTTCCATAACAATTGAAGCAATGAATAGGTTCTGAAATTATGAAAGCAAGTACAACAACACCTTTGGACTCCTTCGATGAAGGCAGATGTGGCGCACAGTTTGCCTTTCCATTTACACCTGTAATTATGACAATACTGTGAATGCCTAAACCCATCAACTCGTCTGTTGATCAAACAAAATAAAAGCCACAAAGCAACTATTTACCAACCAAGAAAAGTCCAGCTCACTGTCGTAATGTAATTGCTTTCGCTCAAGTCTTAAAGGTATTTACAGAAAAGAAATGCCAAATCCCCAGGCGGGTGAGCGGAAAAAAATAAACAGCTCCTGCAAAGAAATGCACGTAACGTACCGAACTACAATGTCACTTCCAACCAGGTCCGTTTACAGCGATCTTTGCGTAAGCGGACGTAAATTGCAAAAGTCCCTTGTACTTGGTCTGGCAGAATAAGAATTGAGAGTGTTTCTAAAACTTCCATTAAAGTTTCCACAAGTTAGATGGTCTAGAATTTCACCAGGAAAGGAAATACACAGTCACACAGCATTCGTAAAGTACTTTTAGCACTATCACCATATTAAATTACCTCTGCCAAAGTTCAGTAGCTTATCTGAATTTGATAACGCTTTTATATATATACGTCTGAAAAGATAGCTTCGACACGATGTTTTATTAAACGCAGGCGAAAGCCACCCTTAAAACCAATCGCATCTCATTACTTTCATCCGCTCCAAAAATTGTATAAAAAATATTAGAAAGTTTTAAACAAGTTTTTATTAATACCTGAAAACGCATAATATGCCACTCACGTTGAGATTTAACCGGCACTGAGAAATCACCAGAAATTTCTTTGTTAAAACTTTTACGTAACGTCCGAACTTTTACGAAATACAAAGCCGTCACTACCCAGGTATCGACTTTAGTAACGTCATCCTGATGATGATGTTACCAACATCGAAACCTTGATGGCAATTGCTCTGTATTTTATCCTGTGGACGTTTTGTAAAGTTTTCAACAAAGAATACTATTTCGTTCCACAAGGTTGAACATCATGGTTTCTCGTTTATAGCAGACATTTAGCTTTAATGGTTTCAATGAATTTCATCAGAATGGATGAGTGACAAGATGCCATGAAATGAATACTAAACATCAAGCAGTTAAATTTAGGTTGTCCATTTTATAAAATATAATACAAATATAAATTCCTTATATTTACACTTAAAATTTGCTAATAATTAACATAAATAAATTTTGAAGTAAGATAATGAGCAGATTAATTGCAAAAATTATTACCCTAATCAGGAGGCATATAGAAACCAGTGTAGGATCAATAAGTTTCCCTAAGCAACTTTTAAAGTAGAAATAAAAAGGAAATCATAATAAATGTATTGTCTGAACAATTGATGAAAATTAGCAGTGTTATTTGATATCGACCATAGTTAATTACAACGTAGTAGGTCACAAGCGCTATATTAGACCTGATGTGCTATCTTTAACGTAAAAGAGATTTCTCTAGGAAATATTATAAGCACGGTAGGAGTTGGAGGAGCTTGAACAATAATTATTACGTATAAAAAGATGAAAGGAATTACGGTCAGAAAAAAATATATGTATAAACATACATATAAAATTACATATAGGTAAATTAGCTCATATTTTTATATACATTCAGGGAGTTGTTCAAAGTCTGGTCAGCATTAACATTAGACTATTCAGAGCGATAGGAAAGGCATACATGGATGTGAATGGAACGATAGGAAAAATGAAGATGCTACTGCAGTGAAACTAAATTAAATAATCCACTCTATCTGTGGATTTATAAAACTTGATTCCATATCCTCAATATGATGTAATTCCACAAAGCTTCAGCCTTAACTGACTCTGAAATTATCCAAGACGTTTCAAATAAATATTTCATCAAGAAATGCGCTGAGAACGGGATCCCAAACGTCAAGGAACAGATAATAACCTCACCACAGCTTTAAAGTTGACATTTATTACTTCAGGAATTCCTAACCACATTCTTACAACAGAGTAATAAACAAAACTGACTATACTTCATGAAAATATCAGAAAGAGTGTTTAAGTACGTGATTTTTTTATGACGAATCCCTTGTCAATCCTTTTTTTATTGCAAAACTCTTTTTAGTTACAGATAGCGGTTATATACTTGATGAGCTGGAACTTGAGTGTATCAATGTGTAAGATGCACAGAGACACCATGATTATCGACAGAAGTAAAAAAAAACATGAACATACGAGAGCCTTATCGAATTTTCGGAACGTGGATCTGTGAAACGACTGGCCGCCAGTGACTTCTGATAAAAAAGAAATGTAGCGATACGAAATGTCTTAATTTCAAGTTGACATTGTATGCAGGACTATTTTCTCTAAACAAACAATTTTATTTCCATTCACTGTGTTTCGTCGGCCCGACACAGAAAACAAAGAGTTAAGACTACCTAAGTAAGGCTGTACATTTCCCATCAAGAAGGTAGAACGTGCAGTAGGGAGCAATGCACAGGGAAATTTCACGTCGCGGCAGGTGTTCCAGTGGGAATTCGAAACGGATTAAACAGCTTCGCAGCAAGTCGAGAAATAATCATATATCACCCTGAATATGGGCAGATTTCATGGTTAAAGGAATTTTCGCAGCATTTTCCAACACACTTCGCCAGGTCTCAACGCGTTATTCCATGGAATACAACCATAGCATTATGCAGTAAAGAGACAAAAATCAAAACATTATAGAGTTTATTTATGTTCATCTTGGTGCCCCATATTTCTTAGTCAACACTGCGGCTGACGGAGTAAAACATTCTTTTCACAACTGAGTGATCTAGAATACGAGGGAGGTCTGAAAAGTTTCCGACCTCAACGTGAAGATGGCAGCACTCGTAAATAAAAGCTAGTGAATTTCGTTGTTCATCTGTTGACAGTTACTCACCAAAGTTTCAGCCATTTTGGAAAATAATAGAGACTAACTTCAATGAGAACGCACGCCTGCGCGCTAAAACTGTTTTCAGTAATCGTATATATCAGATTGATGGAATTAGTTAAACCAAATTCACACACCAGGACTATCAGTATGAATCATTCTAGTTGGTATTTCTACTTAAAATGTTTAGCCACTAAACGTTTTTTGAATTATACAGTCACCTTCAGGTTCTGAAGAAAAGTGTATAAACCAAAACATAGATTTTGTAACAATTATATGGGGAATTATTATTGTTTGTTTAATATAAATTGGTTCGACAAAGTAACGCCTAAATACACCAGTTACATTATCACCGACTAAATAGCAGAAAATAGCACTTCTTCCATTGATATAATACAACATAAATAATGGCTAAAAGGATTCAATATATGTTCACTGTGAGTTTTGTAATTTAACTACTTATATGAATCACAGTGATAGCATCCTCAAAGAAAGGACATGTGGTGAATTCCAATCCCTGGCGAACACCATATTTATTGACACAATTAAACTTAAAAATAGAACGGTTGGAGAGGATCAGAATGGTTTTATAATAGGAAGAGGCGCCAGGGAGTCAATATAAGTGTAAGAATGTAGGGATTCCACAAAGGCGAATAGAATAATATAAACTCATAATTTTAGAAAAGTTAGACCACGTCGGTGGCTCCGCCAAGTTGGAGGTAAACGTCTTTTGAGGTCAAAGAAAAGCATGGCTATTAAGAAGATTAGGAGATTGACACTGAGGTTTGTGAAAACCAAAATTTGAACATTAACTTTAACGGAGTGGCAAGAATAAGTAGAAGAGTAAGGCAAGGTAGTCTCGCATCAAAATGCTTAAACAAAATGTTACTCTAGGATAGGATGGGCACTTTATAAGAAAAAACAATAGAAATAAATTAAAACGGAGTCTGAACACTCAGAATTAAACTTCTTGATCATTATATTAACAGGGGGGAGTAGAAAAAATTAATAAAATGCCTACTAACGGATCTATTTCATTTGAGGAATGGAAAATGAGACCAAATACCGACAAAACAATGAGCTAGAGGTCATTAGAAAAAAACGCTGTAAAAACGCCTATCATCACAATAGGAAAGCAAGAAGTAGATAAAGTAAAACAAATTTGCTTTTTGGTGAGCATGATTACAGAGGTCAACAGGTGTTCTACATGTTATGGAAAAGAGTGGTAATGGTGGAACAAGCTTTCCAATGCAAGAGGAGTTCCCAGATAGGCAGTAACATCAATTTAGATGTTCTACAAGAAATTGCAAAAAAACTTTATCGGGAAAAGTTTCATCTATGGAAGCTAGATTTGGGCCATGGTTGGAAGGGTAAGATGCCATTTCGGGGGGTATGCACGCTGGTGAAGATGAGTTGGAAGCAGATATATATCAATTAAGAACTTTAACAATAGATAATTGAGAAGAGGAATTTCATTGAAACAATGCAAAAAGGAAAAATTTATTCTGGGACATATACGAGTATTTAGACAATAAGTTTCTTATTAATATCATGGAGGAGACGGAAGTGAAGGCGGAAGTTAAGACTGAAATTCCGAATAGAACAAAGAAATTGTCGAAGATAAAGAGCAATGTACAGGTCAATAGAGTGACAAAATAGGAAAAAAGGTAGCAGCGAAAAGCCAGACTTTAATTAAAGAGAGGAAGAACAAGAGTGGGGAAATAAGGCTATTCCTGTAACAAAGTGTGCCTTTTAGGTTATCAGGGCGACATTGACAGAAGAAGATTTTTTCCTGAGCCACACCTAACGTCAAGAAGGAAATAAACAAACATCAAAGATAGATAATGAGACATTATGACCGTGCACAATTTGGACAGGGGGGCAAGCTAATGCAGCGAAATTTAGTGAGATACTGCATTTAATTTTAGCAGCCCACATTAACCGTGGGGTAGATACGCTCCCAAATAACATGACGATAGTTTTTAAAATGCCCCTCTGAGCTCCTTCTTTGAAACTTATATCAACCGGTCACAAAGTAAGACAATTTTTACCTGCTTTCCTGTGAATAGTCGTCATCGAGATTTCAGTACGGGTTCCTTGGTTGTGTCAGAGTACGACACATCGTCGACATTTTTTAAACAGTGCAAAAAATAATGCCGCGATAAGATACGAGCCTACGGGCTACGGAGAGAACGAATTATCTTAAATATGGGTAATACCAATGAAATTTTCATATGAACCAAAGAGGTTTCATTTTTCTTCCTGAGAAACAGTTTCCGAAACCTGGTGAAACTCACCCATTCCGACCCCATACCATACCTGGAGTGAACTTCCACTACTCATCTGAGCTCTAGAATCATTTATAAAAATTAACTCCGTTGTGATGACTGCAATTTGCAACTTGTTCATCGATACGAAGAAAGGGAGAAGGAATAATAAACTGAGGCGAGAGACGGATGAATCGAAGGAGACAAGATTGAAAGAGCGGACGAGAACACGGAAAATAAAAACACAGAGGCAGGGGGAGATGGACGCAATATAAAAGAAAGATAAATCCTTGGCAGGAAATGGAAAAGGAGATGCGATCCCAACAGTAAGAGATATGTCTGGGAAGATATCGATGGAACCGAGAGAAATTCAAGGGAGATGGAACGAGTATTTGCAGGAACTCTGCGGTTAAGAAAGTAAATAACTGAACTTATATTTAGGAAGGAAATGTTAGGTAGAATAGGTTCAGGTTACTTTTCTATAAGAGCTCGATAGTACGGGCATGATTGGACATAGAGGCAAAAAAGACAAGTGGAGGATTGATAAAATATCTACAGAACCACTCAAGGGTTTAGGAATAGGAAGGTTTTATAAGCCAATTCGAGGTTTCTACACTGATGGAATATGACCATAAGAATGTTAGGTCGATATAAAGTCTAATACTAAAGAAAAATACGGATAGGATGTGAGAACTAAAGGACAATCGGTTTGATCTCACATGCCATGAAGGTAATATTAAGACTCATTTGAAATATTGGGGAGAAAGCACTAATTGTGCGCTATTTGCTTTGTATAACCACTTATCTGATAACCCTCACAACGATATAGAGGATAAATAAAAATATAAAATCTTTGGTACCTAGAAAAAAAATCTTTTCAGAGATATTAAAAAAAAGATAAATATGCCGGGCACAGTGGCGACGGGGCAACGTCATCTTCCAAACCGGAAGTCGAGGGTTCGAATCCCGGCTAGGTGGCAGGGATGTTTGTTTGTTTTGTACTCGCCGTTATATCGTGCCACAGTAATTGGCTTAGTGCTGTTTGTGGACGATTGGGTACTAAAAACGTTGCTACAGAGATATTATATATTTAAGAGAGAAGAGAGACGTATTAATATTATGGAGCGAGAGAGAATAACTATGGGTTTTTTATAGTATATCGTATTGCACGATCGCAGTGTTAAGGTTTAATAGAGCATTTTTCCATCCGATTGCATTATTTCTTTCACGAATTAGAACCTCCAAATAATTAAAATCTTCTCACATTATTTCACCAATAACTGTGACACAGGGTTCGAATATTTTCTCCGTGAGTAGACCCGAAAGATTAAGAACAGTTTTTAATTTTAATTACAAATATCGAAGATTACAATTTTAATTTATCACACAGTTTCACTGTTGCACTAACCACCGAAAGGTGAAAATTGACGTGCGAGTACTTCCGAAATTTGGAACGAGTTCACTGCTTGGCTGATTGAAGAAGGAAAAAAAATGACAGAGAAATGAATTTTTCACAAGGACTTACGGAAGACGGCGTCATGTAGAGATGAAATCCCGTGATTCTTCGTTCACAACTTTCATTCTTTGAAAGCGCGTTGAATAGATTTCGACGGGAGCAACAACCTGTCAGCAATAGGTATCAATTGACGCCATCATGAATCCCAGTAGAAATTACGAAACTTTCAAGAAATCAAATAAAGGAAAGGTGAGATAGATTTAAAAAACTTAAAAAGGTACATGTCAGCAATATTCATGAATGTGATAACTATCCGAAAGTTTTGTACGCGTAAAACTGAAAAATATGTTAAAATTACTTGTTAAAATTTAATTAATATGCCATAAAACAAAATTAGACCTTTTAATTAATATTCCCCTTGTCTTGAAATGATTTCGGCAGATTTTATATACATTTCTAGGAGGAATATTCGCTGAGTATTTACGCCCTTTTAAATTTCCATTTGCCACTGCATTCAGAATTCATTATCCCTTCGAAATCTCTTTTAAACACTTTTCCTGCCGTTTTCAGAATTCGAATAAAAGCTTTTCCCTTTAACTCAATTCATATTATTTCCCTCATTGTATTCCACACTCGCGCCTAAAATGGATAAAATATTATAAGTGAAGGAGGGAAAAGTAAGAGATATCGAACATCCTTTGTTCAGGAAAAACATTGAGAGGCAGAAACTTAATTTCAGTGCACATCATCTACATGCCATAAGGAAACACAAACTGGGCAAATTTCGCAAATAAAGATTTTTATTACTGCCTAGGTTTCGCTAGTTACAGCATCATCAGCATCGCTAGTTACAGCATCATCACCTGATCACGCTGTAACTAGCGAAACCTAGGTCGTAATAAAAATCTTTATTTGTGGAATTTGCCCAGTTTGTGTTTCCTTATGATGTTTCATTTCCACACAATAACGCCTGAATCGTCAGAATTTGTTCATCTACATGCCTTTTTTCTTGCCGCCCCCCACCCCTTTCAGTTTCTCGGATCTCCTTGGGAAAGTATCGGTTTCTTTCGACTGTGTGTGTTTTTTCGTGCGAGTGTGCACTTATACGGTATACACAAGCACTCATCAGTTTATTCTTAAGCATATGCACGCGTATTTCACTTTTCAGAATGAGAAACATAAAACCGATTCCAAATCCGGCACTGGAATCAAGATGACAAAATAAGACATGCACATGCGCCTCCTTGACCCACCAACAGGATATTTTGATTGAACAGTTGCCGTAACACTTTCCGGTTTCTTCAGGGGGATACGATTTGGTAAATTGGTAGAGCTATGCAACCATTCAATTTCGTAGGCGATAACGATAAGTGCCTTCGAAAAAAAAAATTCACGCCGGGGGGATAATGACATTTTTTAGGAAATCGCTCTCGGCGACGACACCAGGTGGTTTCTCATGGTGGAATTTGGGAAGTAAAAAGAACTACATAGCTATCGGAAAACATTCGCTATAGCAAGAGGAAAATGGTATGATATGGCTAGACGTCGGGCTTAGACTACTCTGGAGCCGAGGAAGGAGATTCAATTTACGTCGCGATCCTTACACGTTGCGATCCAATTTTACAGCGCATTAGGCGTCTATGCACGCGAAAGGTTACCTGAAGACTGGGCATTTGGAGATGAAGTAGGAGGATGTGGCGGTTCCGCTCCGGGAAAAGTGAGAAGAGGGCGGGAGGAAAAGAGGGAAGAAAAGCAGGGAAGAGAGAGAACGGAAACAGAGAAGATTAAATTCCAAACGCACCGGAAGGAGTTACATAATGTTCAGTATAAAGTTATGCAACTTGTTACGTCGAACTAGAGAATATTATGCAAACTTACCATACGTGAGGCCATTAGAACGCATTTGCATGCGAAACATTAAAAATGAAAGGAGGTTTAATATCCATTTAAGGCAAAGAATATGATCAAACAATAATGCCTTTGTAGGTATACTCTCATGGAAAAAGTTTTCGATGGCTCTTCGGAGTACTCTTTCTCCCTTATCGGTTATCAAATAAAGTAGGTACAGCCAGTACAGCGGGACGGTTCTCCACCACCTTCATTGAACAGCATTTAGAAACGTCAAATGAGCAGGGAAAAATAAGAAAACACAGATGGTGGAATGAGACGCGACATTGCTATAGAGCGTACACTAACCGCTTCGAAAAAGCCCAACTGTCACGAAAAAAAAGGCTGGAATACATTCGTGGAGATAAGAAAACAGCTATGAATAATATGAGGCAACTAAAGAATAGATAAAACAATAGAATGATCTCTTTATAAAGCGAAGATAAGACACTGCACCACATTTATTAAGCCATTCGGATTCTTTAGTTCAGAGTGCCTGGCACTGAATAAGAGATGGAACGTGGAAGAACCAGAGGAAAAGGAAAGGAAAGGCATTAATGAAGAACCTCGGACCAGAAAAAAAGAGAAGATGGTATACCGAGTAAAAGGCAAAATGAAGACCTTTACATAAAGATACAGAATATTACAAACATAATTGCAAAGAAGACTGAAGTACTATGGGCACTACTTCAAAGTGAACCGAAGCACATTGACCACGTAGCAGTAGTAGTACTTTTGTTTATGAAAGTGCTTCGACGGGTATGGTCATATCGCACCTCTTGGAGTCATAGGAAAAACC
>WURS02421929.1:0-16739 GCA_011762765.2 Rhinocypha anisoptera
CTTCACCAATTACTGGGTAGTTCTATTACATTTATTTAAAGTAGTAAACACATAGGTAAAGGAAGTTTTCTACCTCACACGCTTCCGCCGCTCGCTCCCATTTTCACGGCCCATTTGTTACTATCACAAGCGGGGAGTTTCCCCGATAGTTCTTTTCTGTCGTGTTTCTCTCCATCCGTTGGGTTTTTTCTTCCTTTCTGCGTTCTTTTACCATTCCGGAGACGGTGATAGTTTGGGGTAGAGCCCCTGAAAACTTTGGCCCTAAAGAGTGCTCTTGCCCTTTTAAGAGTGTTGTCCCTTTTAATCGAGTCGGATAGCTGCTTACAGTCGGGAAGAAGGAAGGCGAATGCAACTCGGGAAGTTTCCATCTCGCCCAAGCTGGTCGTCCGTGCTGGTCCTCACATATTGATACTCGTAATTTGCCGCAACCTCAGGGTGACTGTCTAGAGAGCACGGGCTCCTTCACGCTGACTACCTTCCCCCCGTCCCTTCGCTTTTTCCAAAAAAAAATTAATTTGAAATTTGCTTTAATTTTAATGAACTTTGTCATTTTTGAAACAGGTAATGATTTTTGTGTAGAATGAAGGATTTTGGAAATCACTTCTTTGACGTGCAGCTGGTTCTTTTTTTGTCTTCTTTCATTAAATTTCCAATTTTTCGTCATTTTATGTAAAAGGTCTTTAGAAGACATTTTTCCGAGAAATGAGATCCCTTTCGCTTACTATATTAGCCAATGTCTTGATGGGTATTATTTAAAAATTTTAAATTGACCCTTTACCGTTTCAAAAATTCAGTTTTAGGGTGTATTTGTTACATTTTATTGTATGTGTTTAAAAAGTAGAAATTTCTTTTTCAACTGATAAATCCTATGAATATTTTAGTTAGTAACCGAGATATCAGCTTAAATCGATTTAGAAAGAAAATAAAACATTTTTATGAGAATTTTAGTTTCACAGCGGGATGAATTGGTTTGAAGCATAATTAATGGAAGATAGGAGAAGAAAAGCTATTCGGCTACAATGGCGTAGGGATTAACAAGAGGTTGAGAAATTAAATATTTTAGAACATTGTCAACGAAAGTTGTAAATCTGTCGCGGTGTCCCTGAAGGCTTGCTTGGGTTTTAAGAAGGTTCTCTAAAGTGTGTTTGGAGCAGAGATAACTGCATGAACACGAAAGCAGATTTTATGAACCGATGTTTTCTTGTAAATACGTTCTCAACTCAAACTTTTGTAGTAAGGGTAGCGCATTGAATGTTACGAAGGTAAAGCAGAAGAATAACGAAGTGTTGACAACGAATTAGAAGCTTTTAAATTCGATGATGTTCTTCGTTATGACAAGGCATTTGCTTTCCAAAGGCCACGAAATTCGGGTTGTCCTACGGCTTATTCAAAAGCAGTATGCATTCATTGTTTCTACTTTATTGTTCTATTTATTATTTTCATTTTTACTGAATATTTGGAATACCGAGTGTAACTGTAATACTTTGAGCACATTAAGGGATGTTTTTCTAATAATATTTGCAACAATTGGAGATGTTTCAGATTTAAAGATGTGAACTCAGCAGGCACAGTATACACTTCCTTTCAAAGTAGTTTCACGGAAAATTAATCAATGTACCTTTGATTTAAAAGCCGTTGCAGGCGCCATTAAAGTAACACGATTTATCCGAAAATATGAGTAAGCGTAGGATTTTAGTGCGTAATTGGAATTATTCCTCAGTCCCAAATCAGTAAAAATTTCGCATGCATATGGAACATCACTTCCGGTATAAGTACTTGTTTTTATGAGATACCACTTGAAAAGACACGTGGTCTTCTTTGACCTTTTGCTATTAGTGTCGGTTAAATGATTAATCGTAGGGCCTTCTAATGATATTATAAAATATAATTAATTATCATTAATTCATCGCGTTATCGAAACCCTTAATATTTTAGAAATTATTAGTACTTGGGTAAAATATTAGAAAAAAAATTATTTCAGTTTTGAGAATAAATGTAAGTACTTCATTAGAGTAGGGAGAAGCTAGTAGCTGGATTTTCTTTCAAAACGTCTCTGTTAACCTGTAAGCTCTTACGCGGAACGACAAGTTACTTCGCTTATCTTGCGATGCCCGTGAACCACCACCCGTCAGATAACGCCACTGCCAGAATGAGCATCTAAACCTCATCTGAAGTATGGGTTATCTGATTTTGGCATTCCTGACTGGTTATAATTTTTAAACCAACTACGCAAATATATTTTGAAACGTGAAGAGTATTTCCATAATTATGTAGCATAAAATTTAAAGACAAATAGTTTCAGTAGATTAATTTATTTTACAACCTGAGTTTAAAACTGGAATGCGTGCTCATTTTAGGAGAGTATGGAATGAATAATTTTCCACTGTCAACTATTTGGAATACCGGGTCATAGACATTATGTTATTCAGACCAATAATACGATACCGCCAAGATCACAAGGTAAACATTATATTTTTCAAATAAAACCTGACGATTGAATATCCACAACGGGGAGAGGCCTTCTTATAGAAGACGTACAAGTTCCAAGCCTTCCTGGTACAGCAAGATAGAAAGTCTATATCGATTGATCCATTGCTTAAGTAAAAATGATTTTAAAAATACTTTCCTAAAATAGGAAAATTTGTATTTCTGAAATAAATCCAGTTCGTTTGCCAGAATTACTAGAGAATAGATAAAAATTGATAAAGTTATCACTAATTTTTCAGAGTCATTTTGAGAAGTAAGCGAAGATTGCAAGGTTCTGAAACGTCTGAATGTGGATCGGAACGAAGAAAACTAGTAGGGTCGAAGTTACTCCATATACAAGGACATCAATGAATTCATTTTCATCCTTGAGAGACTCTAGGTCTGTGAGAGAAGTCGTTAAATCGACATTGCGTCCTTGAGACAAATTTTTAAATTTTATATGTTAATTTTTCTACAAAATCAAAAATGTTGTATTATTACACTTCAAAGGAAAAGGAGAATCTATTTAAATTAGACTGTCATTGTATTATTCCAACCTTGGATGCAGGGGTACGTTTTCATCAGTTACGTATATACGTAAAATGTATTTATTCCCACAGAAATGAGAGTAAGTTTGTGTACTGGTACTAGTCGGAAAAATATATAAATTCTCGAAAAAAACATTTTAAAACGGACAGCCGAGTTCAAAGAGCAGAAGTTACCTCACGCATGTTAGGTTAGTGAGTATGTTCGTAGGGTTGGCTTGGGGCGTAAATTGTCTCTGTCCAATATATTTCGTTTGGTCTCACGCCATGATTTTCTCCTCTTCCCTACTCCAGTGATGGCCTCCTTACCGCCCTCCTGCAAGACAAGCGAATTTGCGTCGTTCGTCCATCCATAACTCCACCTCTGCCACCGCCATCGAGCGCTCGAAATCGGTCTGAGATCGGCCTCTATACTTTTCCGCTTCCCTCTTCTTTCAGCCGTTCCATTCTTTTTATCTTTCGCGCTCCAGCCTACTCCACGGAAGCACGTCAAAATATGAATTACAGACTCTAGAAAGCCATAGACCGCACCACCATACGACGTGAGGAGATAACGGGCGGATCATTTAACTCCCGAAGGAAAAAAACCTGTCTTTCTCAGTGATGATTGCCATCTGCGTGTGCTTTTTTCCCTCCAGGGAGAATATGAGTTAGCGGTGAAAAATGTTTGTGGTTTTCTGTCACTCCGGGTATGCATTCTTAATGCGCCATCCACCCTATAATGTTTTCTTCATGATGGATAATAATTATCATATGGAATTGTTATTAAAACGTATTGCGGTATCTACACACATACATATATATATATATAGTTGTTATATTATAAACATATATATATCGTGTTTATAATCCTATAACTTATCTTATAATATATATTATATATTGTAATATTAATATTTTGTTCTTTTTCAGGTCGGTTGAATGGAACATTGTAATCTTGATATGCTAAAACATCCATAATATTTTTAATAAATATGCAGGAAATCTGCTAAAATCTTGATACTTCTCATGTTGTCATAATTCCACCTCAACCTGGAATGAATATCGGAATCCTAGTTAAAATTATCGAAATTCCTACCTATGGCAATTTTTTGAATAAGTAGGCATTCATAAGTCCATAATAATAACAACTATGATAAAAATTTGATATGTGAAAACCTATACCGATGTTTTTAGTTTCTTCATAATTTTTTTAAATTATACTAATAAGGAAATAATGAAATGGAGATGTTTTAATGGGAATTGAGTGGTTAAAATGATTCCTTCTGACTAATCCAGCAGTAATATTTCTTAAAAAGCCTCTGTAAAGGTTTTGGATCAACACGATGACTCGTTGGGGTTTAATGACATGTGCAGTAGATTTTAGTGGAAATTATTTATTCCCGAAAAGAGTAATCCGTTCGTGACCAATATGGGATTAAGCCATTCAAATAAGTGAGGTAATTTACGAATTCACTAATTATACACTCAAGCGTTTCACTAGACTAAATTCATGGGATAATCCAATAACTTTTGAGTGTTTTCCTAATTATGTAACCAGCAAACACGTAAACCGAAATACAAATTTCGTTGTTCTTTTGTATTTTATTCAGCCAATTTTTTCTCCTTCCATGTTGCCATGATGGTTCCTCGAAATCAGTTATCAAAGGTCTTCCATGCACTGTATTCAACAGGACATATGACAACGGAGAGTCATTTCTTCTGGATTGCAGAACACAGTGCACTTGTCAGGTAAATCAGTATTGATGAAAATTATAAATTTATGCTTAGTATATTTTTGGATAGAACTACGTCAAATAATGTTCATGTTTCAAACAAACAACTCATGTACTTGTTGGAAGTGTATATTTTATGAGGAATTTCATGAATTTATGAACTAGTTTTACTTCCGTAGTAAAAGAAACATTTAATTGAATATTTCTTAAAGATTTCGTCAGTCACAGTAAACGATTATTAATAAAATTATTTGGAAGAAATACTTTGACGTGCTCATTTTGTAAACTCACTAGAAAATCAAATGACAATCATCTGCATAAAGAACTAGGAGGAAATTAAGATTAAATAATTATTGATAGCATAGAAATTTATAATGAAAGTTACATCTTTATCGATCTTAAGAGATTTTCCTAATTTGATAACCTAAACTAAGTGGCCAGAATTATCCTCACCACTTCTTTATTTCTTCGAAGGTCAAGGTTCTTTGCCGATTTGATTTTAATAATGTATTTTTGTTGTAGCAGACTATGTTTGGCTACTTTTGGATAATGGAAAATGGACACTGTAAAAGAATAATCAAACAGCGTCCATTTGCTGTGGGATATTATACACGAAACTTTGTTTTAGAATGAAATTTTATAAAGTAATGATATCCAATCGATTCCTTGCTTAAATTTTCTCGCTTAAATTTGCACGCATCTGAATATCGTGATACTTAATCAGCTCGTTTAATTTGTTTTCGCAATTGCGATGTCACCCATGCTGATGAGGACACGAGAGGATTTATCGCCGTTCAATTTTGAAAACGTTTGTCGAAATTGAGGAAAACTACACCGTTTGCAGTTTTCCCTCTTCCCTCCCCACTTCAACCCTCACCCCATTCGCACAAATTCTTTCCAAGTCCCCTTCTACAGAAATTACTTGGAGCCAAAAATAGGCCTAGTTGAAGACTCGAAACCTGCGTGGGGCCCGTAAGTAAAGCGATCCGTTCCTCGGAACTCGCCTTTCTTCCCTCACAGGGTACAGGCAACGTGATCCACTCTATTTTATTGGATAGGTTCTCGCGTCCTTCATAGAGAAGCTGCATTATTCCTAGCATCCTCTTGCCTGGTGAAGGAGAGAGAAAAGGCTTTAATGAGAAGATAAAATGTGGAATTCGCTCGAAAGGGGTAAGAAAAAAAGGCGTATGCATGTGAAAGATATTACTTATTCAAACTGGATGAAATTCAGAGAGGGATAGAAGATTACGGGTATGGAATGGATGTTGAGAAATGAACTCGTCACTAAATTTTAGTGTGGATGAGAAAATTGGTAAAGGAAAGGACTTTTTACTTTGACTTCTTACTTCTATAGCGTGGGGATAGAAAGAGAGATAAAAAGTGTTTTACGGTTGAAGGCCCAGGTTATCCGAGAAGGGTCGGAATTTTTTTTTTAAGAAACAAGGCATAATTTTGTGTGCATTTTCTAATTCAGGTTACTTATGCAGTTTTTACGAGTCTTAAATTAACTTTTAACTCTCCAATAAATGACGAAATTTTCGTAGCGTGGACACATGGTTTCATCATGGATTTCGCTTTTCTGATTTTAGAGAGAATTAGTCGTCGCGTGATTAGGAATAGAGACTAGCCGGTCCGAATTCATGGATGTTGGTCTTTATTTAAGTTTCGGACTGGGATCAGTACTGGGACTCAATGGATCATATATCTTCATTAAATATTCGGCATCTGCTGAGGTTTCCCGAAAGGTTAGTCTTTTAGAAGCAACTTTAAACGGGAATGAAATAGTATAGTGATTGATTGAATGAGAATCAAAATTTTACTATGCATAAAAGTATTACATGGAATATATTGATGCCTAAATTTTTCTACCTAATTCTGGAAAGTATAAAAACGTTAAATTGACATTCTTTTCAGAATAGTGACAAAATAACAAGATATTACTTGCATCGCAAAAGTTATAGCTTTTCGTTCGAATAACTTAGTCGTGTGGAAATTATATGTATTGTTCTGTCTCCATCATCAGTACGATACGTCAATCCGAAGATTGGTTGACTATAGCCCTCCATCATTTCCTCTCTAGTGCTCTCTTACGCCTTAATAGTTCTTTCGAACGTCTCTTATAATTTGCTCTATATATTTGTTCCTTGGCCTTCTTCGCGTGGTCTTTCCATCTATTTTTCTTTGTAATATATTCTTCACAAATTAATTATTCTTAGGGAGTGTTCTATATACTTTTTTCTTCTTTTTCTTTAATTTTTCAAACTAATTTACCTTCTTCAACTCTTCTCTACACGTCCTCTTTCCTCACACTGCCCGTCCTCTTGATGTTCAGCATCCTTCTCCAGCACCAAGTTCCGAAGGTTTATAATCTTCTCTGGTCTGCTTTTTCAATGGTCCATGTCTTAGATCCTTAGAACCCTTCATGCAAATGTTTTCACATAATGCTGCCCTATTTGGAGTGGTATATTTCTTGAGCTTAGTAGTTACCTCTTCGCCATGAATGCCTTCTCAATATAATCTACTTTATTAAGCTAATCTACCCTTGACTTCCTTAGAACTTGTCCCACGTCATGTAATCCTGCTTCCCAGGTAGTCAAAGGATTCTACTTGTTCTACTTTCTCTCCTGGTAGCTCAACGTCTGCACCCAGCTTCTCTCCTCAGCTTACTAGTATTATTCTCTATGATTGGAATTCTAACTGAGGGAAAAAGCACATGAAGTTGTAATAAAGTACATTTTTTTCTTTTTAAATTTTCAGTTTTACTGCTGTATGTAGTCCTATCTTCTAAATAATTAGATTAACCATTTATCCTTATCTCCACGTCCAATGAAACTCTGTATCGACTCAGTTACTTCAACGTTGCCTTTGACTTTTAGAACGGGACCTACGCCTGTGCTTCGCTGTGCCCTCAAGAGAGCATATCCCCGCGGTGCCTGCATCCAAGATTGGTTGAGGTGCCTGGACAGTGCTGTCGGGAGTGGATGTGCGACTCTACCAACGGTGAGCTGTGATCCCTTCGTGTTTTGAAAGGTTTCAAAAAATAATTTTCAGCGAATCAGGCGTGATGTGTTGGAAGAGATTCATACTGAGAAAATAAAAACAGCACTTTTCCACAGAAAAATAAAACTTTAATGTACAACGTACGTTTCAACTCACTAAGCCATCCTCAGGTTGTACCTAAGGATGTCCCAGTGAGCTGGAACGTACATTAAAGTTTTATTTTTCTGTGCAAAAGTGCTGTTTTTATTCTCAGATTTAAAAAAATATGATTGGTCATTAATAGAAAAATATTTTGGTGACAAATTATTGTCAATTCATGATGAAATTTTAAAAAGTCTTATAATTTCTCTTACATACATACATGATGCATGGCATGCATCTATGTAAAAACACTCTTTCGCAACAGCGAGATTGAATTTTCTTTGAAAATGGTGTTGGCTTATGCTTATACGCTTATTTGCTGAGTAACACACATTCGACCTAAAGTACAAGGTGATAGTTCAATTTCTGTTCCGAAACAGAAGGGCTGATCTGAGTGAAACGGGAGAGGGTTTTCAGTTGTGTTCCATTATTTCGTTAATCGCTAAGAAAAAAACGGACGAAATATTAAATATTTGGACTGAAACATTTATTTTTACTCACCGGGCTCTTGGAACTCCTAAATTGGTTTTTCATCAAGGAAAACACATTTTCACTCTTGGATTTCTCTTCAGCTCCAGTTCACAATCCTTGATGAGTAGCAAAAGGTTCTTGAAGAGCCAATGTCTTCATTCTTATCAACAATGAATATACATATAGTTATGTTCCATACAAAAATTAAAATTTTCGCAGTCCCTATTCAAATGGCGATTATAAACAGGAGCCTATTTTTTTCCGCAAAAATTCCGCAAATGATATGCCAACGTTATGACCTTACTACTAAAGCCTCTCGGGAATATTTTTTCGGGGAAATTCCAAATAAAATAATCTTATAAATGAAATAGTTTAAATATGTACGCTAATTTAATAATTCATTTGACTGCTTAATAGTATTACATCGTTCAGTTCAGTTTTCCTGCCTCTTAGGTTGGCTCTTCTTCCGCTCCCTTCTCTCCGCCAGTCTCAGTGTATACATACCCTCCTCATACTTTGATACTATCCAGCATTTGCTTCCTTTTTCTTCCCCTTCCCAGATTTTCTTCCGTCAATCCTTCTAACCCGTGAAAAAAATACAGTGTAATGAAATGATTTCAATTAATGACCCATATCATCTCTCACCTTTAGAGTAAATATTTGACGGCTTACACGAGTTCATTTATAACATTTCCTGATTCCACGTTTTTCTTAGATTCCACCTTATTACATGTGAATTTAACGTGTAGATATTGTGTTATGCGAAACTCGATTTTCCATGCTTCCAGCCAAAGTGGCAAAATTTTCACCGGGTGGGTTACCTAATTTCTGCAGGTTGGTGGGCGTGGTCGGCGCCCGTCTCCAAATCGCTCCGCTTCTCTTTCCAGTCATGAGACCTCCGCAGCCCTGCACGAGGAGATTCACAGCTTGGTCCAGCTGCTCCTCCCCCTGCGGTCTCGGCCTCTCCACCAGGGTTGCTTACAATGATACGGAAATCGAAGTGAGTAGAAATCTAGCGACAGCCGATTTGACGCAAATAATATGTACCGAGGGAAAATTTTTGAAAAAAAATTTCACACTCGCGAGAGCTCTTCTGTGGGCTTTTGTGGGGGGGGGGGAGGGGGCAGTGATGCTTGTATAATAAAATAATATATGGCACCGTTGATGTCAGCCTTTCACAAAAATATCAGAATTTTTTCAACTCCCTCCTTCCTCTCCAGCCCTCTTCCTCCCCCGCGTCTGTGCATTAGGTTTCCCTTCGCTGGCAAATCCCCCCCGTGGGCGATGTAACCGCGACCCTTTTGATGGGCGCATATTTTACAACGGCCGCAGCAAATGACATTCCCTGTTCCTCTTCTGCTTTCCGCAGTCGTATCTGTCGTCGGATAGCGATTGTGGTGCCTCAGGTGGCGTGGAGGTGAGGCTGTGCCAAGAGAAACCGTGTGTGCCTGAGGATAACAGCGTCCTCAATCCACTCACTCTCCAATCGACGCCTATTAAAGCACGCCATCATCACGTGCGGGTGAGTCAAAGGGCTGAATGTCACGCTGTATGTATGCATCTCTCTGAATATGTCTTCGTTTGCATGGATCGCAAAATGCATGTTTTTGAAAATTATTATTATATCCTACTTATTACGTATCTTTGCCAGCCGGTTCCTGTCGCTCTTCAGGGAAATGCCATTATGTGCCAGGCACTGAATAGCGGCTTTATTTAATGATCCAATTTTCCGGCTAGAGCTCGTGACTCATCCGTGTCTCGCTACCTCATATTATATAGTATTTGAGAATGGAGAATGATTTGAATGTCTCCCGATGTCAAAAGTTTTTTGACCATCTAATAATTAAATGCCAGAACGCCTATCTGCGTTGCGTGTAATTGTATGCCACTCGGTATTTTTACTCTGACGAATGTACTTAAAATTGCCAGATACCTCATTGTGTAGTCAAGACGTTGTAAATTACGAGCGTCAGTAAAATGAATACACAATTTTAATTATGATTTATTAATCGGAAAGAGTCGAGTAAAAGTCGGTACTCTAATTGGACGTGCCATTTTATTTTACCTTCCCAGGAATCCAAAAATGCACATGAATGCATTTTGCACTTTTCAAAAGAAAATTATTTCTTATATTCTTATAGACTTATTACGTAGTATTGCATGCGAAAGGAAGACCGTTTCCAGAATCTTCGAAATAAATAATTTGGTGCGCTACTTTTCGCAGCTTTCTACCGCTTAGCAAATTCATTATCTGCTTTCTCTTCCCAACCACCCTAGAAACCTTCCACGAGACCAGTTAATAATCGATTGTTCAAGTCCAAGTCTTTCTTGAGCGGTTCGTTATGCATACATAACGTGCGTTCAAGTGTCTTTGGAAAGTCTCCCGGCCCTGGTCTCAGTTTCCATCCCTTTTCCTCTCTAATCCCCTTCACCCCCCCTTCTCAATCCCCATCCCCAACCCTGTCGGTCGCCTTGGAAACTTGCTGCTCTATCCTCAAGAGCAATGGGGCGAGAAAAGGGAAGAAGGAAATTAGAGTCTCGGAGGGGGGGGGGACGCCGTTTTACGATATCATTTCCTTAAAACGTCCTTTTCCTCATCGGCAGTAAAAATTCGGTCACTTTTTTCCTTCCTGCTTTCCCCTTTCCCTGGCCTCTGACAGAACCCTCCCCCCCCCCTTCCTTCGAGTCGCGGGGCCAATATCCCCCATCCCCGGGGGTCGCGAGTTAGGGCTGGGATAGGGGAGAGGCGCCTTCCGCTCACCCTGCTTCTTTTCATCTCCGGGATGAAGGGACGGTTGGACGGTCGACGGATGGAACCCGGCGAGGTAAAGTAAAGGGGGAAAGAGACATAAAATTGGGCTAGTCTACGAGGGAGAGAGAGAGAGATGGGGGCACGTGTTAATATGCCATCGGAAGATGTTGCTTTTGCAGGACCATTACAACGATTGGCAGCTAAACATAAACCCGTGCGAGAAGTAGCGTAGTAATCCCTTTACGTATCCAACATAGCTTAATTGAAAACGGCGCGTAAAAATTTATGAGGCTAGAAATGTACTTAATTCTTTTGGAAGTGTCATTGCCCTAAATTTTCTTCGTCGGAAATTTTAATCAAGCTCCACTTCCTTCGAAAAGTGGACTCCAATTTAAAAATAGAATAGAAACGCTATCGACTGTATCTTCGCCCTGGTGCTTGTAAAAACAACGGTGAAAATGCACTTAGAAATTAATAATTGGCATTGTTTTATTTCCAAGAAAGTGGGTGGTCATTTCCAAAAAAAGTCTCAGGTGGGATGAATGTTAGGTTATCAGAAAAATCGCCAAAACCAAAGCCATTTAAACAGTCCTCTATCGTATGACTTTTAATGTTGCATGAGATCCATTTTCGAACTGCAGTTATTTGCAGGCTTCATTATTTTACTTGGGGAATGACTCGCCATATATATATATATGTCTCGCTACACGGAAATTAAAGTCAGCCCTTTGCCACGCAGTTTGTGTCGGACCTTTAACTGGATATTAATTACTATGGAGTCGCATTGTTCCTGAAGTGGAACGGGAGAAATCATCTCGATTTCTCCGCTCTCCCCTCGCTCCGTGTCATGGAATGTTTTTCCCGGCCGTTTGAACGGCATTTAGAATCCTGGAATGTACGGAGTCGGGGTGACGGTCAAATACCACCGCGCGAATAAATCTGATACCTAACCGACGAAACTTCTCCTTTGGTTGCAGCATCCCGACTCGGTCTCGCCGAGAGATCCGAAACAGATACCTGCCTATAAACCAAATTCCTCCTCGCAGGCTCGCGTATCCCGGTGGCGGAACACAAACCTCCATCTCGTATTAACCGCAAAGCTTCCCTCCATCTCTCTCCTCCTTCCTCCCTACCGAAACCATTTTGCGACCTACTTTCCCAAAAATGGGCGTTTAATGCAGCGATTATACGGATTCCACGAAGGGTTTTCGGGTGGCATACTGACTCCCGATACCTGAGAGGCCGCTGGGTATTCTTGTTGTCTCCTCGACTATGATGCAGGCACACTTGCATTTTCCAATTATGTGCACACCTTTATGGTGTCGAAGGTATTGGAATAGCGTTGGTATCCGCTTCGTATTCGGAGGTTCGCTTTCGTATTTCTCTTTAAAATGAATTACTTCTCTACCCCCTTGATACTAAATTGCCCTGACCCAGATAGTGGTAAGAGCAGATATAACATATTTTAGCTTATCTAGCAATGATGAAATCATCCGATTTAATCATAAAAATATTTATTTGAGAGGCATAGGAAAAAACATGCGGTGCTTTACCTAAAAATAAAGCGGATGAATCCTTAACTACGAGTATACACGGTACTCTCCGGTCGGAGATACTCGCTACGTATCTTTTGTTCTTCGTTAATAGTTGAAATTAATATCTTAAATAAATTCGAATAATTTCATGTGTCAACAGAAATATTTCAATGAATAAATAGACCTTATTATGACAACTGTGTTTAACATAAAATGGTTAAAGAATTGGAAAATAAAATACCGAAATAAATAAAAGTATTTTATTTTTTTCCGAAGAGTTCAGTGATATTGTAAGCTCCCTGAAAGTAAAATATGACTGAAATTTGTTCACATAAAAAATATGAATAAATTTGTTGATGTTATTTATTTTAACCGCAATGGAAGAATATTAAACGAACCATGCTCTATTTTCTCGTATTTGGAATATCATTTTGAAGTCTAGGGTGAAAGTTAGAGTGATTATTAAATTTTTTGTTTAATGTTTTAAAGTATTGTAATTGTAAAAGATAGGTTATGCTTTTATCTGAGTCATACCAGCACAAAAAAGATCCGATTGTTTGAAATAGGAAGCAGTGGTCAACTTAATTGCTTGTATTAAAATCAGTGTAATATATGACTTTGGCCAACGAGCTTTTTAGGCAAAAAGTTATGGAAAGAGAGTTGTGTCAAAGTACTTAACTATGTCACCTGGAAAAGGGAGTTAAGGTCTGAATGTCGAGTAATCCCGTCCCTGAAAATCTATCTGACAGTAGACTAATGTTAAAGCGACGAAAGACGAGCACATCATATCTAACTGGGTGATAGTGCTCCTTTATGGTAGGAATCGAGGCATTATATAGAAATTTCACGATGCAAAGGATAATGCAAATTATTCCTCCGAAGCAGGTTTCAAGAGGTAAGCTCGAGTCTGGGCGTATGAGAAGCTCAGGGAATTAACTCTGCATCAGGTGCTTCACTTAACCAGTTTCTTCCCTCCCTATAAATCCAACATTTACATCCCAAACTTGTTTGATCCTTGTAGGCAATGAAACTATCGCCGTTGATATACAGAAAACATCAGTAGAACGAAATATTATTAATCCTGTTAAGCTTCACCTAGTTATTTCGGAATATCCTAAATGAAATCAAAACAAAATTTTGTTGTAGTATTGTTTATTGTAAGAAACCAAATAGGTGTGAAATTATCGTTAACATTTTTTTTGAAGTTTTATATTTGTTCATGATTACGAGTAGTTATATAATGTCTTTATTAGTATTTGACAAGCTGCCATGTCATAGAAGAGAATGTATTAAAGAAAGAAAGGAAATAGTCTAATTCATGGTAGTAGAAGGAATTCATGTTATGAGACCTTCCATAGATGGAAATATTTCCGTGGATTTCGATACTACAACCCAGCAACATTTGAGAAAACAACATCAGTCAAAAATTACCTTTTCTTGTCTCTCACTGTGTTTATATCTCTCCCTGAAGTATGAGTGCGAACAATTTATACTTTCAATAAAAGATTATTAAAACTCACTATTTATCCTAAATGTCTAAAGAATACTATTAAAACTGACGACAAGCCATCAGTAACTCTTCACTGATTCTTTAAATGGGAAAATAAATATATTTAATATGCCCCACAAAAAAACTCAATTACGGATGGCTCTTTCACAAAGGTTGTTTTGAATTTCCAAAGAAAAAAATATTTTCTATTATGCAATAGTAACGTCTGGGTCTGAACATAGTTCTTTCATTCTAAACTTAAGTCCTGGAAAATAACTTTTGGTTAATCGAAACATATGGGATATAATCTAAAATATTTTTCATTTTTTATCGTTTATCGAACAAAATGCTTTAACTATATACTTTTAAATTCTCAGAATTCATATGGGATCCAAGTTCGTGACAAAATATTAGCTAAGATTACACTGACGATTCCGGAGTCAGAAGCACTCAACAAAAGAAGTATTCAATAATTACAAATCAAATAATTCAATTTCGATTAACTGAGTGGGAAAATACGAGTTTTATGGTATCAGAGTGATATATGTACAGTCTGGAAATGTAAATACAATTTACAGTACATGCGACCCATATGACATATCTGCTCTCGTAGGTGCCATAGTCTATATGAAGTGGTCTGTGAAATAAAGTAATGCAATATGAATCAATGCATTCTTTATAGCTGGAAATCCTGAATCTGTCCAATTTAAAAGTTGCTTTGTTAGCAAGTTAATCTTTTGAGTCACCTTTTGCACAAAATTCTGACTAAAATGTATCACAGATTGTCATAATCCCTATAGCTAAAGATTCAATTCATCAACCTTAGCACTTCAATCCGATGATTGGTAGACTGCAGCATTCTATCATTTCGTATTTAGTGCTAATTATCTTATCCTTCGTAGTTATTATTTATCAAGTCTCTTTTAGTTTTCCCTCTGAACTTGTCTCTCGAATTTATTCTTCCCTTCTTTCTATCATTATTTTTTCTATTATATTCTTCATTAAATCATTATGCCTCAGGGTCCTAAAAGACTTGTTCATCCTTTCCTTATCGCACTTTAAACTGATTAATTTTATTCCCTTCTATTGTTAACTTCCACGTTCCTCTTTGCATACTATTATAATAAAAATAATTTTTTTAAAAGCTTTTATGATTTCATTTTAAAAATGCAGGTAAATCAATGACACGGTTATACTTATTCATTTGTCATGAATTTTCAATTTACGTCGGCCATGCCTTGATGTTCAGAGATCAATTTTTCAAGTATCGGAGGCTCAACACTGAAATTCTTCCATTTTGAAGAACAGATGAAAAACACTGAGTTTTTTCTTCTGTAATTTTCTAAGATTTACGAATACTAAGAAAAATATGTGCATAGTATCAATTAAAAAAAGTAGAACTAATTCTTTTGTAAATTAAAATAAGTCGTTTAAAATTTGCTTGATCAGCTTTGCAAAGAGTTTGACTCACGAGTAAAGAGAAATCCCTGTGGAACTAGTGCAATCAGTCGAACTATCAATGAAATTTTAAATTTGATACCAAACTACTAGTTAATTACCTATATAAAATCTAATGCTTTTTAAAATAGTTTTATACTCGTACATTTCTTATCCCGTCGACCCATGTATATGAGGACATATTATGAAGTTAAAAAATATGTACTAGGTTAATACTAATATACAGTCGGATAAAATAATATACAATTTGGTGATAACAGTTACTAACTTCAATTTTTCTACTATTTCTACCGTTTTATACCATTTTGTCATTCATGTATGAAATAAATTACTCTTCCGTCTTTTATCGAACTAGTTCGGTGAATATATTATTTTAAAAAGTTATATAGAATTTTCCAATGAATTGATAGATGTTATTCAATAGTTTCTTCGTTTGATTATCTTGTCCTAATAATTTTAATTATTTATTATTTAGTGGTAGTTTAACTATCCCATATTTATTACATGTGTCCCTTCCAAATACAATGGCGACCATTTATTTCCTTCTGCTCTTATGTACAGAACATTTATTGAATAATAAATAGATAAGCGTGTTTACTACCACCCTTGCGACAATTATATTGCTAAAAGGTGTATCATTTTTAAGTAAATCAAAGATTCCCGGTTTTTCTCTTCACAATTTCATAAAAAATTGCATGATAATCTTCCTCAATATTTTTCAGAAAGGCTTTTGCCACGAAAGTCAAGCTTTCATCTTTACCTTAAAAAAATATAAAATTAATTGGAAACTTGTGAGAAAGGATCAAGAAAGAAAAAAAAAATAACGTTAATCATCCGAGGAATGAACGTCTCGGGCCTGCCATAACCCCCGACCCATTTCTGCTTCCTCTCCTCCCTCCCGCCCCAAACCCCCTCCCTCGTTCTCTCTTCCCCTCTCTCTCTTCTCTCTTCTACCCTCTTTTCCTCACCCTCACCTCGCTATCTACCCCTCCGTATTCGTATATCTTCCAAACCCGACCTTCCACCTTTTTTCCGCGAATATCCCTTTTCCTTGAGCGTGGGTTTGTTGGAGGGCAAAAGGAACAAAAGCCACACACACCCCCCCCCCCCCCCTTGTCTGTTTTTCTCAGAGAAAACTGCCAATCTCTCTTACCCCTTCTTGGTCCG
>WURS02421940.1:0-16739 GCA_011762765.2 Rhinocypha anisoptera
CTCCCCACCCCCCTCCCCCTCGGTGGTTAGCCGGGGGTGGATGGAGTGTCTGCGTGTGTGTGGAAATGGAACGACGTTCCGTGGAAACCTTTTCCGTGGAACAATAACGTCCGGTAAGCAGACCGACCTTTCGAGCCCTGTTTTCGATCGAGTTTAAAATCGGGAGCGGCATGAATTCGAAACGGTTGAGGGGGCGGGCAATATTGGCCGCGTCGGTAGCGGGTGAGAACGTTCAGGAATTTTAGGGAAGTCGATGTTTAAAGTTTCACTTGGTGTCCCTCCTCCCGTAGTCGGTGTATTTACGACGCTCGCCTCTCGTTCTTCCAATCCCGAAAAAGTGTATTTCGGTTTAATTTTTTCTACCCTGACGAGTTCAGGAGATTGTACGCATCAGTTCGCCCGCCTTGTAGTGAAACCTAATATCCGTACGACCGTGGGTGTCGGCGTGGCCATTTAAATAATATACGAAGCGTTTCAATCTATACATAATAATGCGGGGTGTGATTCCATCGAGTAAATATTTTCAATGTTTCCCACGAGGGTTGGTGGCGTGGTCGGTATAACGAGCCAACCGACTAATTATCTTTTCGGGCGGATCCTATTCTATCCACGATGATCGATGGGCCGGGTTGACGAATAACGGGTCGCCCGTATGGAAGATGACCGCGGCCGTCCAAAATCATCCCGTCAAACATTTAAAAATTTCCGACTGGAATATTTATTAGCGAGGTGACCACTTCAGAATAACTTTCTACCAAATGCATAAAACATTAGTGGTAAAATGTCATTAATGTACGATTAACGAAATTGTAGTTTTTTGGTTATTTTAAAAACCAGATTATGGGGAACCATCAGGGATGCACCGACTTGTTTTCTTTGAAGGCGTCAAGAAATCATTGAACGGAGTAAATCAATTAAAATTAATGGAAGATTAGCAGTACATTGGAAAGGACAGAGTGGTTGGAAGATTAATTTAAAATCTGCGCTGAAATTTGAAATTTTATAGCAGTCGGGAATCAGGATATGCAGTTTTAGATAAGAAAATGAGAGGAGAACTTCCCCATTTTTTAACGGTGGTATTTAATTTCTATCTAAAGCTATTTGTATACATTTTTCCAAACAAGATGTGAAGTGGGGGCCACTAATTACTTTAGTTGCGTAGCATATAACCAACCACTGATCCCATCAGAGGATCATGACTAGAGTATGAGTGGTTTGAGAATCTGCGATTAAATATGCAAAGAATCTCGCAAGTCACCTAAAGGTAACGAAACGAAAGCAGTAACAAGAACTCTGAAAGGAGATATGTGTATTATATTAGGAGGGAACGGGAATGATAAGAAAAATAGTTATAATTATGCATTTCAGAAGAAACCTGTAATAGTGACAAGGAAAATAGAATGAGATTGATTTTTCAATGGAAAAGTTAAACTGAGGTTTGCGGCTTTGTATACTGATATAGAGGAAAACATTCGTAAAAAAACCCAATTGGAGCGCAGTACAATCTGCTTCGGAAACTTTTGAGTCTGAGGAATTATGATTGGAACCGTAGATTGGAGACAAAGAGATGTGGCGGCTAGCGATGGCGAAAAGTAAATACGTCGAGTAAAAGAGAAAGGGTTGACTACTTAGACGTCAATTTAGATAAGTATGAGAGGTGAATGTTCTTGAGGAAGAAAAAGAACTTAGGGAAAAGTGGATTAAAATCATTCTAAAAGATAATGCTATCCTGAAAATTTACTTGAGGCTGGTATATTAGGGAAATTACTCCTAAAGAAATGCCTATTAACCTCCTATCAGGAATATAATTATTATTAACGTGGATCAATTGGAGATGTTACATAAGCTAGGTTGATTAATCCTAAGGTAAAGAGCAATAAAATATAAGGCTCTATCAGGAATCCAGTTACAATTTGTAAATGACTCAATAACAATCAAATTAATCATTTTGTTTATTACGAGAGTATAAAATTAAGGATATATAGTCACGTTAAACGTCATGATTTTTAAGAAACATTTTGGATTAAGGACAAATTCATGGTAAAAACTTTAGCTAATGACTATGTAGATAGTATTAACTTCTTAAAGAGGGTTAGATTGTAGAAGAAGATGGATTAATGTATGAGCTTGGAAAAGGATGGAGATAAAACATAAAACTACGACTAAAACGAATTTAGGTATGAGTTATGTTGGAGGAGTAAAGGGAATCATTATATGAACTTCATATATACGATATACGACGATAAAAGAGGTGGAAGATGATAAACGTGTAAGATTCTGGAAAAGAAGGTGAAAATTTACATCGCTCCTGAAATCAGGTATCTCTTGTTCCGGATAAAAGTTGAGAACAAATTATTCTATACTCAGTTGCACCAAAAGAAAAAAATAAAAGCGAGCTCAATCTTTTGAATTCTTTAAAAAACAGTGACATTGTACTAAACTCTTTATCAGTTATTAGTACCTACAATTATCATACTAAGAACTATATGGATCTATACATAAAATATTCAAAAATATTTTCCCTTTTACTTTAATAAGCAGATAATGCTATACTGATGTAATGCACTAGGATTATTTATTCCTGTCACATACGTCAGGCATGTAATTTTAGTGTCTATGGGCTTTTCTATGCGAATGAACTTTAGACTGAAATTTAAATTCAAAGGATCGACTGAATAATCAATGAAATGTACTTATAAGAGCGGACGAAAAGAGGGGATTATATGCTTTGCCTGTAAAAAGAAGACGGAAAGTAATGGGACACATTAAGGCAAGGTAGTCTGATGAAGTAGCTATTAGTGAAGGGACACTAGGAGGTAAGACTGCATTGTTAAATCAAGGATGAACAATATGAAATTTGTAGAATGAAAAGCGTCAAGATTTAGAAACTACATACTTAGTTGTGAAGATATTGGCCAGTGAAAGATAATCATGTATAACTGCCACTATTCGATATGTATGACAACCATATGTATATGATGGTTCTAAATGCTAAGTAATAATAGTTGTGCATATTTATATATATTTAGAATTTCGTAGGACTAAATAAGATTCCAAAATATATAATCATGTAATTCAATGGTATTCGTCTCAAGTTTAGGGAACTGCATGCTGCAGAGAGACAACAGAACTTTGTTAAGTATACAATATATTTATTGAAACCACCGCACCATTTTCGTCGAATTGTCAACATGATTAGTAGGTTGAATCCGCCACATGTCATCGACTGCTCAACGAACCCGGTCTTTTGAATAAATAAACTGACCCTTTTGCTGAAGCATTTTTGTCTCTCATAATCATGTAGGTACATATAAACACCTGAGAATTTTAACTTCCTATACTATATATGTATCATTAACTTATTAACGAACTTTTCCCTCTTTTCGTGACTAATCGAGATTACGTTCCAATAAATTCTGTAATTCAAGCATAATACTCATGCTAATGGTGTGCGCACATCCGCTTCCGGGAGTAATGGTGCGTGCATTCGGTGTGTAAGCGTTCACACACCCGCGAATAAGTTTTCCCTTGGCATTTTCATGTTGACAATCGACCTAGGAAATGCGATTAACATCACGCTTGGTAAAAAATCCGCAGACGTCAGAGAAACACTCTATCAAATAAAGCGGATGAAAATTAACAGAGATCGTGGTTATTACGAACTCATTTGATAATTTTTTGACCGAATAACACTCGAAAGAAATTATAAGAAATGAGAAAGTTACTTCAAATCATTTTTATTTTTTAAATGCGAGTCCCATTATTCTAACGTTTGGTCAGTTTGTTATCAAAGTTGGAGAAGTGTTTCGTCTTCGTTACGGGACAAATAATACCATGCCACTCATTTATTTTGACGCTATCTCCTAATAGCTATTAGGTTGATAACAAAATTCGAGAGTAATGTATGCATATGTGATGAGGAAAAGGAGACGAAATGATGGAGTGCCCCGAATTTTCCTGCCTGCCGTGCTATACACGGGTATCTCGCTCCTTGTAATGCGTACACCCGCGCTGCCCTGGATTGCAGTCTCCTCCGTCGCCCTTCTACGCCCTCCAATTTCTGGGAAACTCCCTAAATATTCTTACTGCCCCGTTCCATCGTCTCGGCTCCCGGCTGCCCACGCCACCACTTCGGCACTAAAAACAAGTTCATCCCAAATTCCTTATAGCATACACACGTGCGCGCGGCCTGCCACTTCTAGCGCCTTGACCTCCTGCATATTTGAGCAACACTTTTAAGTCCCCGAACAAAGTTCTTTAACAAAGTGCCCCTGCCATTTCCTTCCCCACAGACACCCCCTCCCGACCCATTTTACAAATCATTTATGAACCAATAGCCTAGTAGCTTCGAGCCTCGGGTCAGGCGGGGCCGAATCCTCCAGACTGTCCGAGTAACACGAGTTATGCCCGGGCCACCGGAGTTAACTCGGGAGTACACTCCCCTTGATAATTCATAATATTTTCAATCACTTACGGAGATGAAACTCCTAGAATTCTCGCCTCCGTGAATCTTTCATGCAATGCTTGGGCGTCGTATGTCATTTTACAAATGGTAATCGTGCCACCTCAAGGGCAGAGTGATTGTAAAACGGGGTCTCATCCTCTAATGGAGGACGAACGACTCCTTTGTATTATTTTTTTCATATTTCAATAGGTTGATGTCCACATAAATTGTAAGGGTGCCAATTTTTAAATTTTCACCTCTATTGTTCACTCCGATTTTAAATTTTGCCTCCCTGCATTGCAATTTATCCACTGATTCTTGTAACTATTTAGTATCAGCCTTCCAAGGCATATTATATTTGGCCATAAGTATTCTTTTTTAGGTTTAAGTCTCCTCGTCTGACACTCCTGAGGTCGCGGTTTCAAATCTAGGCTAGGTGGATTTTTCATTCCCCATCTAGGGTATGTTTCGTCCTTTTATAAAAATGTTTGTTTTCTGTTCACCGTAATTGCTTAATGATTTGCATGTGCGGGAAATTTAAGAATTAAAAAAATCATTTAATGTCCTGACATCAACAATGCTTTCCCCGAGATGACAATGAAACCGTTATTGAGTTCTGAAATTTAAAAAAATCATTTAAAACCAGACATCTTCCAAAACGAACACCTTTAATTTCTTGATTATTCTGGTGGCGTCCAGCATGTAAGCTTCTCCATAGTCCCCTTTCACGGTTTGCGCATATGACGTAATTCACTGTTCTTCTCAATACTGCCGGCATGGAGGGACAGAATAATTCTCTCACTCACCTGAAGAATGAGGCTGGGTGGATTCCTCTTGACTCATGGCGTTCTTGTAGGCCGATTGCACGCTCTCAAACTGTGGTTCCCTGGGACTTCCTTTGAGTTCGGGGTATGGATCACCAAGGCTGTCCCTCGGAGTTCCAGCCGGGGAGAAGACGGAACTGTGAATATGACGGTAGAAAATGACAGAATTCGAAAAATACCTCAACTATCGAAAGACACGAAGAGCATACTATTTCAAGCAAGCCATTTTTACACGTTAAATCATTTGTGTCATGTTTTTGTCGGATCTATCTGGTAAATCCTTCTAAATGTCACATTGAATAATGTTGTAATAGTATTCCTTGTGGCTCTTCCAGCATATAACCATCAGAGTCTGACATAAAAAACCTTGCATATCTGCCTTAGGAACTCGCTCTATGCATCGCCTCCTACTTCGTAACCATAAATCTAAAACCGATGGAAAATTCATTGACGCGATACCGGAAACTGGCCGACTACAGCATGCAAATACGACTACATGGAGTACCCCTTTAACTATATACTAATTATATAAATACTGAACCTCTGCAAGGCATAAGAAACTTCATTTTTCAATAGCACAGTGTCTTTTCTCGATAAAACCATAGTAAAGGAGAATCAGCACGGATTTAGAGAAAGTTTTGCAAAGTACCGACAGTGATATCCTAAAATAGTGTGAAGGTATGAGTTATAATTATTATTAGAGTATAAGAAAGAAAAATTAGTATATAAATTAAACTCCCTTAGAATATAAATAATGTGCATAAATAAAGTATAACTACAGTACAAAATGTGTTATAAATACAATATAAATAAATAAAATACAGTATAATAAGAGTATAAGTATGTATAGTATTTTTATTTTTCTGAAATGAATTAAAATGGCAAGAAATTCATAAAAAATAAACATATAAAAGAATTTGTCCTAGTATATTAAAAATACCTCTTATATATATTTAAGGTTAATTTTGTATATAATGCTTTGCGTTTATTGTAATAAAATGTAAACTAGGGTGTTCTATATAAATAATTAATTATTATACATTCGTGACGTTAAAGACCCGAGAGATACAATAAGGAAATTAATCTACTGAGTGGACTTTTCCCTGGATAGGGTCACTTTTCCACCGGGATTCATCTCTTTAAACGTCTCTTTTTAAATTATGTACAAATATGTTTGAGTTGGACCACTTGTGACGACGAAATACTTATTTTTTTCGTTAATTCCACCCGGGATAAGATAACCATCAATTTAGAATAACTCCTTGCATATTACAAATAAAGTCCTGAATCCAAACTTTATTCATAGATATAACCAAGAGCGTTTTAATTTACATAAATTCAAGTACATCAGGCTAATTGAAAACCCGAGCATTTACCTGAATTCCACGCCGTTCGCGTATCCACCGTTGTCGCTGAAATTTGTATTGTCGTCATAGGAATCCCTGGGGGAATATGAAGGCCTCCTCATCATCAAAAGCCGCGGCATTATATGCAAAAACACACGCTTTACCCACGGTGACATCTTGTGCGTGGAAGGAGAACTGCAAATGAAAAAGAAGCATATCAATGATAATGTTTACCGAACTCGATTTTTTTTACAAACAATAGACATGATAAATAGACATGATATTTAATAAATTACCAGAATTTATAATATTTCAAAATGTAATAATTGTGTCTTATTAAAATGTAAAAATGTAATTAAAATATGAAGACTATTCAAGTTTTCCATTATTTTATTATATTCTTATTTTAAAAAAGGAACTTAAAAGAATCTAGATATTTACAAGCTAAAACCTTGAGAAAATCAAAACAATACCTTATTCTACCCGGCTCAACAGCCCAGCATATATTACTAGGCTTCATTGAGGGCCTCTCATGATGCTCTGCTGAATACCTTGCGTTAACTTGCAGCATTTATGTCTATGGGTTGGAAGGTATGCTTGAATGTTACAAAAATCATTTAAAGTCAAGACTAATAATCACTTAAAATACCTTTTCAACTACTCTAATTACTCTGTTTTTATATTAAAAAATTCTTGGAGAATGAAAGTCGTGGTAACCCAAGGGGTAAAGCGATTGGGAACCGGAGACCCAGGCTCAAAATCCGGTCACGCCTCTCGACACCTCCAACTAAATCCAAACTGAGTGATCTCCTAGGTTCTACATCTTCTTCTTAAAGTTTTAGTAGTATTTTGTTTATAGGGAGCTTTGACGGTTATGGTCATTTCGAACCTCTTTAAGTCGTATAAAAAACCCTATTGGACAAACAAAACACCCACACCTTAGGCGAGACTCGAACCCGCGACCTTTGTGTTAGCCAGTGAGCGCACTGCCCCCAGGCTATCCCAGCCGGACTCTTGTTAAACGTTCGGTAGCTAAGAGAAAGGAACTAATCTCCTACCATGGAGTGCGAATTATCACACACCATGGTAAAAGTTTACCCGCAGTCTGCAAAATGAAATATTATTTAGTTTCGTAGACAGCGGGTAAAATATTGTTTGCTGTAGTAAAATCCAAAACATACATAATGTCATGATGAAGACAAAAGTTTACGTCAAATAATTTTTACCGGAGTTGCTAACAGTAAATCATTCCTAAATTGGATGTCTTTGATCATTTGTCTATATCTAACGTATTTTATCAAAACCAATGCTTTTAATCGGATATTTGCCATACCGATAATTGGTATAACTTGTAAAACAAGTAACTTTACAGATTTTGTAAATTTATAAAAGACAATCTAGTTTGATTTCACGATTTTCTATAGTACCGACCGTTCCTTTAGCAATCATGCAGCTGTATCATTTTATTCACTGCAATTTTTAACAGATAATAAAACTGTTCACGATTGAAAGTATTGATTTTTACACCATTCTCCTTTCCTCTGGAATACTGACTACTCCCTTTCCTTAAATGTGATAAGGTAATAATAAATACGATAAGGTGTAATAGTCTCCTTTTATCCTGTCATTGATTTTACCAACCATTTGGCTTCTTTAAGAAAAAGCCTCAGATTTTCCTGATACGTGTGTTGCATAACTTGTTAACTCATGTATTCAGTTTTTTCAATATACGTTCTTATTCTCTCACTTCATACCTCTAAACAACTTAAAAAGTTTTATGATGTATCCTATTCTACCTATTTCACATTTAAATTTCTATGATATATTGAAAATAGGTATATGTACTATTTGCGATAATATTACGATAATTGCTTGTTAATAATTTATACTTTTTAATCTACTCTTTCGTTTTGACTCTTTTTAATCTACTCTTTCGTAATCTCTCAGGAGTAGACTGGCATTAATTATAATTTAATCTCATATGAGTTCCCGAACATTTGTTTTACTTCCACGTAGCTCGAAGACATCATGATTAGATAATCAATATTATTAAAATATTAAGAAGTTGGTACCGTCGATAATATGTGCCTGGTAGCTGTCAACCATCGTTATACATCCCAACGGTGTACATGTCTGTATGATGCATAAATCATTAAACGTCTGATTTAGCTTGTAGTAAAGGTGCCCATAAATCTAAGTGTATCTCAAATAATGCCCTAAGATATTGAATCCCAACTTGACTTTAGTTTATCGTTGTCTAGAAATGAACCTGACAGAATATGGCTGAATATTTTTGAGTAATCATCGTCAAAGAGTCCCGAAGATGCTCTTGTAAATCGAATTAAGGGAACAAAAGGAGGATAAACAGCGGAGGGAGGGGTGGAGATAATCGAGAAGGAACATAGTGCGTATTTTCACACCTCTTCCTCTGGCTTTATTATATTCCTGTTTTCTTAATTTTAATTGGTTTAATTTCGGATATTCCCCGAACTTCCTTCTCTTACGACAGCATTCTTCGACGTCTTCCATCTCCCCCCTCGTTCCCCTCCCATCATCCTCCCCCCACCTGTGCTCAATACACTCGCTTTTTCTTCTTCTTCTCTTTCTGCTCCTCGTGGAAAATATTTTCGGGGGCCTTCCCTCGCGTACAATAATTCCCCCGCCCACCCTTCTCATCAGGGTCCCCAACCCTCGCACCCCATCTCCTTCGACTCGATTGGTCGCGGGAACCAACCCGCGCGCCATCCCCCACGCGCGCACCGGCAAACTTTCCCGGCGCGTTGGTGTGCTAACTCTTTGCTGATTTGGCAAATCCTTAACGAGCTGAATTCCACGGCCCATGAGGGAAAGACTTCGCAGGAGACAAAAAGGGAAGGTGGGTGAGGGTTTTGTAAACATGGATTCGGATTTTTATTTCTTACCCCCCGCCCGAGTTCACGGGAAATGTGCTTTCATTCACCCCCGCAGGTCTTCCTAATTCAATCAATGGATTGAAGGAAAGCTCCCGACCTTTCCCCCGCCGGTACGCCCTCCGATATTCTTGGCTCTCTTAACTTTATCAAGGCTCCTGTGATGTTAATCGTAAGAAGTTCTCCGACTTATTGTTTAATCCGCCTTTCGAAGCAACATTCTGGAAGCAATCCATTCATTCTGTGTTTATAGATAAAGTTTTTTCCTCCACTTTTCGTGGATTACATGACTTTGAATTCCCTTCATTACTCATCGTAGGAAAACAGAGAGTAGGGACAAACGGAAAATATGGTATCTTATATATTGTATTGTGGTGTCAAATGTGGTTGTTGTCTTTTAGTTTGACGACACTATCTCAGGCAAAAAATTGTGGAAATCCATCGTGCTGGGGTAAACGAACTAATATTTTATGTTTCTAACTGTAATTTCATATATAATAAAAAACAATGGAACGAAGGTGGGAAAGCCTTGGCTTCGATTATGCTGCGTCGGCAGTATGGGTGTTTCGCGTTCTGTCTGAATTCCTCCGTATTGGTAACGGCTCACTACCTCGTGTATTGACAGCGCCGTACAATCCAACCGTAGACTTCACCGCCTTCGTTTGGCTCTAATTTTCATTAAACATAAAATTCAATATAAAATATTGTGGAATGTTAAGTTTTTTTTAAGTTAATTGGAACGAAATGTAAATTTTGAAAGGAAGGCGAAGGTGTTTTTCGAAGGTTCCAACTCACATGCATACACAGAGAAAACCCGAGGTCCTCCTGGTGAGTGCCAAAGACCCACCCCGAGGACGATGGCAGATTTAACCGTCAAAATGTCGGTACCCATCTACGCCCTTACTTGAGAGGCATGCAATGCATCCATTCGCCGGGAAAATCTGAACTCTTTTTTTCTTGGACCATTTTTCATTCACACGGCAAAAACATTACGCAAAATAATTGTAAAAATTTGTCTTTAAAAGCATGAAACGTAAAACTAAATCATGCACGCGTTTATATACCTTGCATGGACATCGTTTCATGTGTTGCTAAGATATAAAAGCCTCATACTCGAGTCTGTATACTTTTGGTGTGGACAGTAACTCTGCTGTTTCCACACGAATTTCATTGAGCACAATCATGGCCTCGTAGCAGAGCTACGTCATCAGATGGCCTAACAATGCTGCCCTGCTACGTAATCACAGTCGTATTTAATAACAGTTCATGTGGAAACTGCACAGTGTTAGTTCATTTGCCCCCACGTTTAGTTAGACCTGATGAGGCTGAAGGGTAATCGACCGGGTAAGATAGGTTTTTGATAAACACCAGTTCGGAACTACCTAGTTTCAAATTAACTTAAATCCCCCTTCAACTCTGTAACCTTCTACCACCTATCTGAAATACCTATTATTTCCCTCCGTTGGTCATCCATGTCTTTCGAGCTTAAATACATGTCCTCTACCTGTTGCAAGTTATCCACCCCCCAACCATATATCGCTTAGCCTTCCGACTTATTGAGACTGTTTTTATTCCTTTGTTTTCTTACCATTAATTTTCTTACCTTTAATTCACTCGTTCAGACTTAATGACATGAAATTATGGATACAAAGTATCTTGGCTCCCCATTATGTCCGTTATATCCGTGTCGTCTGAATCCATTTCGCAGTAGCTTGACTGTAAAAAAAATAACGTGCGAGTGACGCGATACTCGAAATTCATATCGTTAACTAATCCCTGGAACAAGCATGGAGCGTCTCTGCTTCAAGCCGGGCATTTGTTGCATGTTCCGAGTTGCAAGCGTTATGGAAATCCTTGATTCAATGTATATTGAATTGCTGCGGCCGGATGAAAGCCGATTATTTCCAATCCACACATTTCCATTTCTCTGTTCCCCATTCGAACAACCGCTTCCCGCTCATTTCCTCCCCGTTATCCATAAAGCGAGTTTTTACCGAACCCAAATCCATTGAGGCAATTCCATAACTGTTCATTCATATTGCTAATCGAACGCATTATTCGGCTTATGTATGAAACGGACACTTATGACGATAGCTCTCTGTTGCCATTTCACGAACGCCAAGTCTCTTGTGATGCAAATCAATCAGGAAGATTAATTGCGATGGACGATAAAATCTCTCGTATGTGTATCCAGTTCTTAGTCATTGCATACAGCCTAATAAAAACCGTAATGTGTGGGTATGCAAAAGTGGTGAATTTCGATTGCACTTTGAATATTGATGTTAAACTGTTCTCCTAACATTTAACTAACCTAACTGCAACAAATACATTTTCCACCTACCCGATTTTTATCTCGCTGTTGAAATGTGCATTATCACACAATGTGTTTTCCAATGAACGTATTCCCGCGATACAACAAATGCAAATATATTTAGGACATTTTCAACACATTAGTATGCATATATCTATCATGAATCCATACATAGATGATGCAAACTATAATCTAGAAACATTTATAGCAAAACATAACGAGAGTAAAATATTTAAAAATCTTTTAATTTTTCTCGAGGGTATAAAATGCAAGAGACGTGGTTGCCAAGAGAAAATAAAGCTCTCGATTGAGGATTAGAGCCCCGAGCTCAACTTCGAAATTCTCCTTGAGAAACCTCCAAGCCGTATGCCTGAAGTGAGTGATATGATAATGGGTACCAGATTTCTTGGAAACCGCCAGGAACAGAGGTAAAGGATCCGCACGACATACCCCGTGTGAAATCACACGCCTTAGGTCAGTGATGGCGAACTTTTTGAGCTGGCTTATCAAAATGTTGAAAACCCCTAACTCTGGTGCCGTGTCACATACAGAAATATTTATAATTTTTACATGTGTAGCAATCATAATAAAACAAGATTTATATTTATTTTATGTATTTATGTGCAATTTAACAAAGAAAAAATCAACAAAAAATATGTATAAAATGAACAAAAACAAAAAAATCAACGTACAATTAGGAAAAATCACTATTTGTGTCTGTGTGGATGCGTGTCACCCAAAATAAGTTCGCGAGTCACCTCTGACACGCGTGTCATAGGTTCTCCTTCACTGCCTTAGGGGCTCGTGCAACCGTGTGAGTCCTATCCTCTTCTATCAAAATGGCAACTCGGTTAACGGTTATCAGTTGATAACTTTGACTTTCCAATTGAAATACTTGGTCATAAAACGCTTTTTTCAGCATTTTAACATGTTTATCTCTTCATTTTTTTCCGGGTGCTGACCGCGGTTTTTCCGGGTGATCGTAGTGAACTGCGGTAAATAGATCAAATGATCAACTCCGCGGAAGCCTAAGGACTAACATTTTAACATGCCATATAATAATGCCAAAAAACTTCCGAAGTATGTGGGTAATAATAAATATGCATAATATAGGTTCTGTAAATTTTAAATCTAACACCGCTATAAAAATTATTTGTTATAAAGTATTTGGAGAAAAATTTCTTCGTACTGTCAACTCAACGAAAGGTTATCTGCAAAACTCCGAGTATTTATTTGAAAATGTATGAATATAATAAAACGTCATGAAGTTTTTGTGAAAAAATAGTATGATTCGGGTGATGAGGTAAAAAAAGGAAATAGGCCCGAGATACATACTTGGCTAATGGATGTAGAAAATTAAGGTGTGAGTGAGCTGAAGGGAATGGCTGGGTAATTAATTTTTCTTTGGGGTCACAAACAGCCGAAAAAATATTTAGATATTTTGAAATTACTTTCAATTTTTAATTACGTAAAAAATGTATGGTTTTTATTTCCACCGAAATATATTTTTAGATGACACTATTCAGGTTAAATATAAAATAATATCTGCTTTAAAATCATAAGATTATTTAAGGTTGAAAGTAAACATTTTGTCGGTTTCGAGACTTTTTAATTTAACTGCGTAATCCAAACAAAGTGTTATGCATGGGAGTTGTGGAAATTGATTCCTGAAAGTCAGATGAAAAGTTAATCATTGGAAAAAACTTTCACTTTGCCATTCGAAAAACAGCCAAACCTATATTACATCCGTTGGGAATAGTCTCACATCACTCGTTAATTATGATCTGAAATTAAAAAATACACTGGTATTTATCTGAAAAAAAAATATTTTTTAGACAAGTACTTCTTTATATAAGTACTTAATCGATTTTAAGAACGTTAAATTTTTACCAATTGCAGTAGTGTTTCATCATATAGCTTTGTTAAAGATAAGAAAAGTAGACCAGGAAAATATTAATGTGGTTTTAATACTCAGACCTTATTTCGTGTCAAACAATTCCGTCGTTAAATTCAGGTCGGTGTAATCCAGTAATTCAATATCGGTGTCGCGTCATGTAATTCACCAATAGGCGTGTGTGACATGGTTCATAAGTAGATGAAAAACCTCTGTTAGTTCAATAAACTTGAGTAAAATGTAAAGTGTGTGGTCGCGTCGGTTGTATTTGAATGTCGTAAAAGGTACTACTCGGTAAAAATTTGGGTGATTTGCATCGCAAAATACATGTTTGGATCGCCATCATCTACAATTAAAATTAGGTGTTTAATGTTAGGCAACTGAAATGTCGAATTCGAGTATTGGTCGCTTGTGGAAATGGTCATATATTCAGCGCTTGTATATTTCCTTTGTAATTCGACTAGGGAATCATCTAAAGCAAACCGTGTGTTAAACAAAAACGTGACGTATTCAGAGTTGAATGTGTATCAAATTTTGTTTCAAAGGTTTGGCTAAGCATGTTTATTAGTAACGAATATCTTATCATCCTAACCGCTGGGAAAAATATCTGTTGGCTAAGCCCTAAGTGTTTTCTTTTCTGAAATTATTCTAATAATTTGATCTTTTCCATCGTAATTTAATTACACGTGTCGCAATCAAGAAGAAATTATATTTCTGAATTTCAGAAAAAATGTCTCTCTGATGTCACTTACATATGTTTTGATGATTTGTGTTTGAGTATAGATTGCCGTAAACTCTCATCATTTACCGTTTTATTACGTGTGGTTTACATAGAGTGAAATATGTCATTTATGTTAATGAATGATATTACTATGCTTTAAAAATTAATTATGTTTACTCAAAAAAGGTTGCACATTAATGCATTTTGTCTGAAATTAAATACACTTATCGGGCAATAGATTTTTACGATAGGAGAAAAAAGAAATTATGGTCGAAATTTTAATTTAGATTAATTCTGGAAAACAATCGCAAGTTTAAAAGTCTTTTCATCTTTTCTTAAACCTGACCTACCAATCAGCGATCCAGTGGTGCGTTTCACGAAAAAATAATGAATAAAATATTCCTTTTGTGCAGCCTACATACTAAAGAGTTTTAAAAATACAGTTGTAAAGCTGCGACTGAAGTTTTACCTGCGTTCACAAATTAAACTACCCGAAACCAAATTTTGAACGGTACGGATTATATTCCAGGCCAAATTGTATTCATTTTTACTTACGAGTACATGGAGTTATTTATCTACAAATCAAAGTAGGGTTCATGTTCTGTATTCCCGCGAGATAAAGTGGCTTTCGGCATTCCCACTGTGACCTTTCGTAATGCCACAAATTTTTTCTCGATGGTAAACATGAAAATTAGTCTTTAGAATTATTTTCCTCGAGGGAATTGAGACACTGAGCCAGCCAATTGTGTACAGGTATTCCTTATCCTTTGTAAATTTTTTTTCGTCGCGTAATTAAATGTGAGAAAAATCGATTAACCCAGCGGGCCTGGAAAATTCAAAGGTCACACAGTCAGACATCAAAAACGCGTGCATAAATGAAAATTATAAATATGTTTTCACATTATTAATGTTCTTGTGTATCTCACATTATTTGTGCACTATTTTGAGGACACTCGACGATTAGATAAGAACATAATGAGAAGATTAGAGAAGGTAGCGTTAGCAAAGGGTCCTTTCACTAGTAGGAGAGAATCATTGAGGGGTATCTATATTGAGAGGCGCCGATATTCAGGAGGTGACTGTATTAAGGTGGTGCATAGATCATTAAAAACTCACATAGAGTTGAGCAGCATACTGCTCAACAAACTTTTCTTTTATTTAAGAGGATGAGCAAAGATTGAAGGTATTGAGGTGAAGGATTCTAATTTTTGCATGAGGGAGTTCATTTATGCTGGAGCCTCAATGCCCGCCACACGCCCTTGCGGGCGGCGGCTTGCAGGGTAGCACGAGGAAGAAGCAGGATGATGAAGGTATAACAGACGAAGTGGAAGGAAAATTAAATATTAAGTGTATATCATAAAACGGGATGTGATCAGGATAGAAAACTTTGGGAGAAATTCGGAGGAAATGGGTAAATAGAATAGAAAAGACGTTAAAATGTGTTGACATAAGAGCGCATTAGAGAATAAAAGGTTTTAAAGATCAGATAATCGGACAATGAATGCACATTAACCCGTTACCTATTTTCCTTCTGGAATATTCTGACAATTTTATGGGTATATGTTTCAAATTTTTAACCAAATAAGAAAACCGACAGGTGGTAGCACCATCAAGGGACGAAGAGTAGGCGGAGATCAAATTTATTATGTCTAATTTTAAGCTTAAGGTTAAACAGTTCCCTCATAAGAAAAACACCAAATCCTGAATTATTTATCGTTAAAATATTCTCCGAAGCTCCTCTGACTTCCTCTCATCCTTCTGTTCCTATCCTTGTTTACCTTTCCTCCTGGTCTGAAGAGTGCTGATAGGAATTTAAACAAATAATGCCACATGCAAAAAAAAAAAATTATTGTTCCCAGGAAGGACATGACTTGTTCATTCTAGCATTGTGCTCTGGTGTCTATAAAAAAGGAAATTTTGCAGTATTTTTGGTTGATAGTGAGCATCTCGTATCATTTATGGTCATTTATCGCCTCACACTTCACATAAAAAGACGGTTGGTATAATAAAACCCACGTGCTTTCGGCGGGACTTGAAGCCGCGACCCCGGCCGAGTCCCACACCCCAGGGTCACCATAGCCGGGTGTGCATGACCGCATTTTTTCCCACCAGTTCCAAAAGAAAAAAATATCCTGCGAGCGCGCTACATCCAGGTCAAATCGGCCGGTGAATAGATGTACTTGAGTGATATAATCTGATATGCTATAAGTACAGCTGGTCCGATGTCTCACGTGAGGCTACGCCGCCCCCTCGGGGCTAGCGCTCTCTCCGCCCGTGGCTTCAATGTCAC
>WURS02421951.1:0-16738 GCA_011762765.2 Rhinocypha anisoptera
TACCCCCCTTCGACCCCTCCGACAAACCGGTAGGCGGTCTTTTTCACTTCTCTTGCCGTCCTCGGACATCTCCCGTTTTTCAACTTACGTAAATGACCGTCCGGACGGGTGTTCGTTCCTGTGCCACCGTCACTGGTTGCGTGTGTGTATTTGTGTGTGCGCGCGGGGAAACACTTGATATTTTTTCAGAGGAATCGCTTCTTCGGATGAAAGTAGCGGCAGAGCCTTTTTTCCTCCTCTTCCCCCATCTCTCCTCTCCCTCCTTCCCTCTTTAAACAAAAATGCAAGGTTTTAGATGAAAGAAGATGACACGCTCGGACTTTTAATGACGTCAGGAGGACTCCCCTCCTCGACTTGAATATTTCCTTTTTTTTCCTCTCCATCCTCTCTCTCTCTCTCTCTCTCTCTCTCTTCTTTCTGTGTGTGTGTATGTATACATCATCTCTCTCTCTCTCTCTTTCCCAACACCCTTTCCTTTTTTTTTAATGACTGCTGCCGCGCAGCGAGGAGGGCGAGTGGAATTTCGTCTAAGAAGATATGAATTTCCCTGGACGGTTTTTAATTTGAGGTCGCCCGAATATTTTTTTTGTCGTTACATTATTAATGTTATCAATTATTGTTATCATTCCTTTCCGCCCTTCCGACCGGTGGATGCCTACAAAATAATTACTGAATTTTATGCGGGTTCCTGTTATCGACTTGGTCCCGGCAGATATAACTCTCGTTGAGTCTTAACCAGGGTGGAAATGTAATATTTTTCGATGAGAGCACATTTATTTTCTGCCTTACTAGTAGTTAATTAATCCCTAAGATTGTAAAAGAAGAACCCTGCTGGATAGGTGGAGTATTCACCGGGGTGCTTTTGTAAACCGAATGAAATAGATCCTATCGTACAAATTGGTTAAATGATAAAATGAAATTTTGATCATATATAGTAACAGGAAATATAAGGCAAGATCTCTTCATTCAAGTTCAGGAAAGAGATTGAATTTGAAAGAATTTATTTGGTTGCACAAGAACAGGCTGCATGGTAGGAGGAATCAAATTTAAGATATGGAGGATAAAAATATGTTATATATAACATCAGCATGTATGTAATATGAACACCAGAGAGGATAAAACTTGTTTAAATCTAATTACCTGGCATTTTGTTACAATTTAAGGAAAATATTCAGCCAGGTTAATGTTTTAATGAGAGATTTGAACGCAATAGACCATCCATTGAGATTAATGAGTATTATGGCGGATAGAGACGTAGCTATAAGTGTCACAATCATTAATGATCAACCATTTTCCATACAAGTACGCTTGACCGTCATTATTACGCAAGCATTGCAGTACCGACATGCTATAATGCTCACGCAAAATTATCCCACAGATGCTCAATAGAGCTTGTACAAAATATTGACCATGCATACTTGTCAGCTTGTAGTTGCGACTGTAACTTAATGTAAATATTCATAACAATTTTACTTTGAGTATATCATTCAGAGGGAGGTCGTGGTAACCCAGAGGGTAGAGTGCTTGGTTACTGGCCGGGGGACTCGGGTTCGAGAGCCGGTGACGACTCCAGAAACCTCCAGCTAAACCCAACCTGAGAGATTTTTCGGGTATCACTCTTCGTGGGAAACCACAGGTGGAACAGGGAAAGGAACTGGCCCCTCTACCCTGATATGTGAATTTTCACACGCCGTGGGCTACCCTCACTTAACATATCAACCTTCGGGTTGATTACTGTGGTGCTGGAATACTTGCAGAATTCATCGTTGATCATGGATGTTCATCAAAGGAATAATTTCTATTATTCCACTTAATTCAATATATCTAACCTGAATAAACTATTCTATTTCATAGATTCATGATCCAGTATAAAATCATATATATTATTTGTTTATCTAACTTTCAAACATATTCCAAGGTTTGTAAATTAGTTTCTCCAACTTACAAACTTACATAAGACCGGTCGGGTTTTACTGGTGGGTAGCGTGCTCGCCGGCTAACCCTAAGGTAGCGGATTAGAGTCCAGCCCAGGGCATGGGTGCTGTGTTTGTGCAGATGGGTTTTTTACTATGGCAAGAAGAGGTTCTAAAATGATCATAGCCGTCGATGCACCCTATAAACAAAAATACTGCGACTACTATTGTCGATGAGGTTGATGGTGTTGACCAGAAGAATGAATGTAATTTGAAGGATAAATACTCTTAGATGAATCGACCGTGGAAGGTGGATGGGAGGTAAATAGTCAGTGAAAATAAGTGGTCCACATATAATCTACTTCTCGCCAATTTCCACGTCTTGCTCAAGCGTCGATGACCATTAGCGCGAAGTGGCGCGTACATATGAAAAAATAAAACTTTTGGGGAAACCAGCGAGAGTCCGTCCTGAGTTTACCCATGAAATTACGATGGACGTCATGAGTGGAGTAACGAATCTTGGCAACCACACCTGATTCGGGCCACAGTGGGTCATTTCGCTCGATTCCGGCCGTCAAGTCTCGTCTCTGCATGATCTCTCAGTGACCCCTCTCCTTAAAAACATCACTGTCAGTGGCAGCGGAACAGAATTCTCAGGATGCCGTGTGCTAAAATTACCATAAAGTGAACGGAAAACAATTACAACTATTTGAGTTCACACCAGATGAGATTGAGAGGCAACTTGGAGCATTATTCCATATAATAAAATTGATTCAAGGTAATCTACCGGTCAAGGTAGTTTTTTGATGAGCCTCAGGTTAGGTTTGCCCCGCTATATCTCACCCCTAACTCGCTTACTCAATATTCTACCCTCCATTGCAACCTTCAACAACCCATTTCCTACTAATGACCCTTCCATCTTCACCTTTCCTGCCCTCTTTGGATTACTCGCAGTAATTGCCTCTCCTTCACTACCATTTTTAGCACTTCTTCACTTGTTTTCCTTTCCGTTCACCTCTCCTTCCCCATTCTTCGCCAAACCCACATCTCAAAAGCCTCCAATCTACTTTCATCATCCTTCCTCATGGACCAGGTTGCGGATCTGTATATTGTCATGCTCCGTATGAGAGTTTTCACTAATCTTTTCTTCAAGTCTTTCTTTAAGGTCCCCCTCATCAACTCCATCCGAATATTAGAGAAGAAAATTAAGTAGAGAAATCAACATGGGGGAAAGTTACTTTGACAAAGATAGAACGTTGTGAAGATTGCAATATTTAAACGGTGGATACGTATACAGTGCAGAGAGATGAATCAATTCAGCTGGTGGAAAAAATCAAAATCAAATATTTTGGTACAGAAAAACCGACATAGGTGCAGCAGCCGAGGAAAAAGGAATAATGAGAGAAAATAATAGACTACTCGGGTTATAATGATGAGACAGGCATAAAAATAATTTGCAACTTCTTGGAGGAAATTATTTTTATAGAAATACATTTTCGTTTACTTGATGTGAGGTTAAATGCAAGAGTGTAATACATATTATTAAGAAAGCATTCCAGAGGAGTATAGAGAACAACATTAGTAGTTTATAGCTAATGACCATTTTGTTGCAAGTGTCGTTAATAACCTTTTTGGGCAAGAGATCGAAAGGTACAGGCACATATCATTGATATTTTACAGTTACACAGTATTATGTGTACCAATGACATCAATTTGACAATACTCCGGGTAACATACGTTTGTTGAAGCATGAGTTTTGAAATATCCCTAAGGACTCAGTCGGGTTCAAATGGGCGATGGTGCACAGAACTGCCGCAGGACATGTAAAATTAACCCAGAGAGAGCCAAAAAATATTTTTTTCAGCACAAAATGATTATGGTAGGAGAAAACTACAGAAAAAGGTGGATAATGGAGTCCTTTAACATATACATAAATAGTTACACGTGCATTGGTCACAAGGGGATTTTAAAATAGAAGAGCTATATATAAATAAATGTAAGTTTGTAAAACGTGATGGTAGTTTATAGGCGTAAGAAGCAATTTAAGAGTAAAGATAAAGATGTGTATGTGTTTATTAGACATAAAATTTAAAAAATAGAAATTTCAAAAGATTGAAAGACAGAAACTTTGAATTCACAAATGTTAAGATGTGGACGTTCAGAAGAAGGCTTTAAAATTGAAATGAGGCGCAAATTAATGTAAAATCCTTTAAATAATGGGTTATCAATGATGATAACGATTCTGAAAAGGAAGAAAGGACAGCTTTGAGTTAGGACTCCGAGATAGTAAGCTAAATGAAGCGTTGTGATATAGTGGTTTGAACATATGACCTAACGTATGATTAAGTGTTCAAGCGTTTAAGAAAAGTGAATGAAAGTTTTTATAAAATACCGCTTCGAATTAATTGGGTCGGAGTTAAAGAAAACAGTTGTGCAATACTCCTTTTCTTGTTCTGAAAAAAACAACCGTTGTAGAAATGTCATTAGTTCCATAATTTTAATTGCTTACACCACAAAGGCTCTACTCTTTATGCCGTAACATGTGTAGATTAATTTTTTCACTGAATAAAGAGAACGCACCATATTATTTGAATGAAAATTGTTTCGAATTAGAAAGGGGACGAACGAACCACACATGGCACTCAAACTATAATGATGAGAACGCTGTCATAAGACCTTAAGAGACGATCCTCGGGTCTTCCCATCTGCCTCGAAAATTCAGAAAGAGAAAAGTCTAAAGAAAGATAACACAAAGACACTGTTGAAACTAGAGCAAAGTTGTTACGCATGAACTTGTACAAAATGATCAATTAAAAGTACGTAGGGCATGGTAGGCTAATGACAGAGAAATTAATAAAAATCAACATAGTCTATCCATTTCTTTAGTCTTTTGAATAGAAACAGAAAGTATTTCAGATGTTAGTAAAGTAGTTGAAAGAAGAGGTTAGTAGGGAGACACATTGAGTATAATCGTCATTGAGTGGAATATTAATGTGGAGAGTCGAAAATGAAATTATAATATTATTATTATAATTATTCGAAGACAGTTACAAGTTGACCATGTGGTCGATAGGAAGTTCCATCCAATGGATACAAAATACAAAGTAGTGAAATCAATCAATGAGTTTAAGGTGAGAATAATAATTTAAGAATAACAACCAATATTGAATTTAAGGCATTTTTTTAGAATAAATGCGTTAAATAATCAGGATTTTAATCATAATTGATGTGTTTCAGTGCATGGGATCCATCAGAAAAGAGCCTCAATCGTGAAATTTAGATGGTGATAGCCGGCAGATCGAAACGGCCGGTTTTCGAAACTCAATTGGGTCAGAGTGAGGAAGACTAAACGCTAGCTTATATTTATTCAAAAACTTATAAACTCTGAATCTTTTTCCCTCAGCGGACATGTGAAAGTGACCTTTCAAAAATATTTTCGACTATTTCTAAAACATTAAAGCGTTTTTAGGCTCTTTAATTACCAAAACTTTGTTTTCTCACTCCCTGCCACACTCATTGCAGTAGCATTCAGCGTATACATATGACCATAGGTAAATCTTACTAACTGCGAAAAATCGTCTACGGTTTTAATTAATCAGTGGCCTGAAACAATAGTAAATTGTCATTGTAATTATAGTGTTCTCGATTCCAAAATAAACTCCTGAGTACTCTGCATTTCATTATTCATCTTATTTGACAATTAATTCGTTAAAAAAAGTAGATTTTCCTTTGCCTTTAACGGCATTTATTTTAAGTTTACGCCATATCCTGAGTCTTAAATATGAACGGGATCGTGACTGAAAATAGAAGAGTGAAATGGAATTATTACTTGAATAATATGCTGAAAGGTAATGTTAATAGGAATAAATCGTGTTTCACCTAAGCTCCCACCGACTAGAAATAAGTGTATCCTAAAAGGTGACGTTAAAAGGTACAGACACTTTTTGATGACTTTTTTTATTGTCCATGCCTTCAAATATTTACCAAGCATATCGTCTGTTCCTCCCGAAACAAATTGATCTTAAAAAATCTTTGCTTTGTTGCGTCTAATAATTTTCCGAAGAAGTTATTTCACCTTACTTTTTACTTATTAATCTCCCTTTCTTTGATACATTGAAAAACAACATTGACAACTATAAAGTACATGAAGACGATATCACACTATATTTTTTTCCCATTTTGTTGTGAATAATATTCAAGGACGTGAGCCGTTACGCCGTCAAGTTTTTTGTTCTGGTTCCTATATTTCCCCGCGTGGATTAAGCATGAGAATGAGTAATGCTCTTCGGGCTATTCCGCAGCTGTCACCCCCAAGACGTCGAAGCGGTCTCTTGACGACCCTCGAGGTGCTGAGTCACTGCTTAACACTGTTTAATCTCCAATAAGGTTTTCGTCTGCGGACTGACCAATCTGATGGCAGGGGGTCCGAAGCCTATTGCCACTGAAGTGATTTCTAAGGATCCTCGAGCCTTTAGCACTGGACTTCAATTAACACTCCGTCACTTGCAACCGGCCGGACACATCAAAACCTCTTTATCCCCTTTCTCTCCCCGAAACCCTTGACCGTTACCCCCGCCCCCGCCTCTCCCCTTAATACGCTGCAGGGATGGTTGGTCTGAGTCGTTTCCCTTCCTCCGAGCATATTGCTCTAATCGAGTCAGGGCCTGGAAATATCCCGCTATTAAAAATGTAAGCCATTAGGGAATTCTTTTGGCAATTATTTTGAGAACTTAATGCGTATGGTGACGTTATATAGCTTAGAAACATGGTCGTTTATAAAAAGAGTTTTTAACTTGTAGGACTGTAACTATACGCCTGAGACAGTCAACTTTACGAGTATAAAGTCTGAACTTTGACACGTGAAAGTGTAGGGATATATAGAAAGGTGAAGGATCGATTTTCAACTTGGTTATTGAAGAATATTTAGATTGTAAGAAAAATATATCGAAAAAAGTATAGTGCGGGAAGCCCGAAATTTGGTAGGTTAACGGAATTTAAAAATTTATAATTTGTGGAAACGGAAGGAAGAAGATAGCAATTTGGAACTGAATGAGAGATATTAAAATGATGAGGGGGCTAATGCACTATTAATTTGCCAGAAAACATGTTATTGGAGGCTTGAAATGCTAAGAATTCGCTATAATGATTCTCCAGGAAACATATTGATATAATTTCTTCGTTGAGTACAGTCATAGATGTAACCCATTAAATCTATGTATTTGAAACTTTCGTTTAAGATAACATAATTTCTACACTATTCTTAAGATTTCATCGTATATATTTTCAGATAATTGACCTCTGCTTAACTTAAATAAGACGATTTTTTGTGTACAAAAGGCACTCGGGCGTGACTTCGTAGAACTGTCGGATATCAATGGGAAATGTTTAAAACTTTGTACTTTTCCACCTTGATAAGGTATCTTCTGGAAACGGCATCTTATTAAGGTGTGAAACTGGTCACATCTTTTTCAATAAAATTTATGGAAAATTTCAAAGTGTCAATCATTTCCTGTATATATTTTAAATGTGTTTTACGTCATTTTATATGATCAAGCATTGAGTCGTCATATCATGATATTTATTTGTAGAAATGTTTCTGTCAATTCGTTCAAATAATTAAAATATTAAATTACCTGAAAAGTCAGCCATTAAAAGATTTAACTAAACGATGTTTACTATTGTCCTCTCCTAGGTTCTAGAAAACGTTTAGTTGGCATTTTGAACATTAGCCCGTTTTGGAACACTGTATTTGTCTTTGAATGATCCCCGTAGCATCACCTCGTTGTCGCCATTAGTCAAGTTGGTTTTTTTTAACCTCTCACTAACTCACAAACTCCAAAAAAGGGCCGAAATTGCATTTAACAAGGTCAGTATGTAATTATTGTAATAGGAGGTGATCATAATTAAAATAAGATTAATATCAATTACTATAATAAGGATTGATCAGAATTTGAAAAATATGAATGTCCAAGTTTTAGGCACGTAATATAACTCTTTTTCCCCCGCATTTTGTAGTAAAATTAACGCGCCTTAGTATATATAATTAAAAGAAGGATCAAAAGTGTTAATGAAGGAAGGTCAAAACATGAAATAATCATACCTGAGGGTATTTTCACAACAATTAGTAAAATTTTGGAATGTCGCCATTAGAAATTATTGTAAATAATACTCTGTGATTTGACATTATTGCATCGAATACACTGATTCATGAAGATTTCAGTACCAAAGTGCACACACACCATTGAAACAGAGTTGAGAAATTTCGGATGGAATTCACTTATACCCTGGGAATGTTAAGGTGTCAAAATTTCGGAATCCGAAGCCCTGAGGACATGAAAAGATTTGATAATTTTGTGGGGAATCTTTTGTTGCTCCTTCAGGAGTGTTATGTTGCCATAGAGACACATCCATTCTTGAAACCAAAATTTTATAACTACACCTGCATCGCAAGAGCACATTTCGTTTAAAAATAATATTAATGATTTTTGCACCACCAATAAATATTTTAGCAGGATATTATGTACACTTTAATTGGCGCACAGTCGAATCAAACGCATTATTCAATACACCAACTTCTTCTGCTCCCCTTTCCGCTCCTTTACACTCCGTTCCTTTGCACTGCAGAGCGCCCGTCAGCCGACGAAGAATGGCTGCGAGGAAATAAATAAATGCTCCGCTTTCACTTCTTTCTTCTGCTGGGCTCGTCGCGAAGCACACTCCCTTCGCGGACATCGGACCCTAAGACCCCTTTTATCCCTCCAACTCCTAATACCGAATGCATAGAAGCAGCCCGCGCCGTCGCTTTACTCTGCCCATGGACACCCTCTTTAAGTCATTCCTTTACCTACCCACTAATCGATCTCGTTTGTACAACTTATTAGGTGGTTGGTGGTTTTCTTCCACCACTTCTTACTACGTCTAACTCGACGCCTACCTCATCAGCTTGCGATATTCACATGCGTTTCTTCTTGTCCTCTTGATCTGTGTCTACTATATTTTATAGGTAGTAGGTATTTTTGTTTACAGCGTGAGTCGAGGTCCATGTTCGCTTCATAAATTCTTCATGCCAAGTATTGTCCAACACTGTACTTCCCTCCCCACTGGAAAACCACATATTAAAAGTTATTCCTGATCTCATCTGTAAAATGGTCTAACTCATTACCGAGGTTGGTTAAGAAAACTGTTAAACAATCACTAGTTTCAAATTAAAATATTGTCAGTATCCTAGTCATTTACATTATGGTCACAAAGACATTCAAATGTCACATTATCTTGTTTTACTATTCGAACTACTAGTAAATGTTATGATGTAATAAGAATATTAACATATATGGGTTGGTATATATGCGTACGTAAGTGCGTATAGGTATATGCATATGGATTCCAATTTGTTCTCTTCTCCTTTAAACCGCTGTTTTCTGTTTTGTTCGATTAGATGCGTATTGTTTATTACCAAGTGGGCCAGCTTCCACGGAACATTTAAACTTTAATTCATTTGTATATCGGAGAAAAACCCAAATGAACAAACACAACACGAAACCGAGGCATTTGGATCAGTCAGCGAGTGTGCTACTCATAAGGCTAACCCAGCTAAAGTAAATTAATTTTAAAATACCAAGGAAAAACAGTAATTTTTTATCATATGCCGACTACCTAGTAGTCAGACAAAATAACATCTTAACATCATTGGGGTCCTATTTACAGCGGTTTAAATATCTTTCCTACTCTTTCTGTTTAATACTTCTTTATTTATATAGGAAATAGTTTCCGGCGTGACTTCGTGGAACTGCTTCATGATTAAATGAGACACAAACTTTGAAATTCTGTGGAATTTCAAAGTTGACCATAAATTTTATGTGGAATTTCAAAGTTTGTGTCTCATTTAATCACTTCTTTATTTATTAGCAAGTCATTCACTGCTCACCTAAAATAAGTGATTGTGCACATGTTCATTTGTGACCTTAGTTTTTTTCATAGGGACATGAGGGGTGTCTACTTAATACTACTTATGTCTTAATACTCCTTGCAAATACTAAAAATAACATTTGGAAAAGTTTCGGAATTAAGGAAAATCGGTGGACCTGGTTTTTCTATTATATAATCACAGTATTTTTTTATCCTTGGGAATATTTTGAGTGATAATGAACACGAACAGCGCTTAGCTAGTACCTATAAATCATAAAAATCAAATAAAAAAGGTGAAATGAAACCCGTATTAATTAAAATGTTTTAATTGAAAATGTTAATTTCATAAAAATGATCATTTTGCATTGCAAACTAAAATTAATTTAAAACTAATAGTTTATTATAATATCCTATCGTGTAGGAGGATAAAACACTTGATGCTAATGGTAACATGTCAACATACTCTCATAAGTAAAATTCTGGGAAGTAAATTAAGAAAACATGTAAATTTCAAGGTAAATGTAGTATCAAAATTATTCATGGTCTCCATCCACCAATGAATGCATTTTCACGAGAGTTTTCATTTTCTATTCATTAAATATCTCTTAGAATCTTTCGGAGTGCAGCTAAATCTCCATCTATTTTCGTAAACGGGAACCGAGCTCACAAAGCATGCCTTCTCAAAACCAGTGTGGGAGGAGACATGATTTAAATAAAAATCATTGCGTTTGGGTAGTCGGGAGGGAGGATCCATTCGGGCTCTTTCATTGGGTGAGCAGCAGTATGTATTCATGTCTGGGTCTCCATACCCTTCCTTTGCATCAGACCGAAGCACTGCGTGCCCTCATCTGGGTGAGATTTACATCTCTCATGGAAGAGGGTTTTATATGCATAGGTATATATATTTAACATTCGTCCCAATCGTTCTAGAAAGGGACCCATGGTCTCAGTGTCTTAATCTGCAATATATATATATATTCCTCCCTTCTCTCCAGTTCGAACTCAATGGAATCCAAACCATTGGCCCAGGTAGGCAGGGTGCTATATATGACGGCCCAAGATGTGGAATCTACGATTCCTGTTCGCATGAAAGTTGTATTAAATAATTTGTATGAAGTAAAATTTCTTACTATAGGTACACTCGTCGCAAAAAAACAGAATTTTCTTAGAGATTCCAATCCAACATTGTAGGAGAACATAAGACTTATTCGTAAAAAGTTCCATTGCTACGGACGCTTGAAAAATCAGTTGTCATGGAAGTTCCCTATAGTGAGAGACTATTTTATTTGATTTGACACATATATCGAATATTTTACGTAACTTTTAAAAAGTAACTGAGCCTCATGCTTTATTAGTTAATCAGGATTCAATAACTTGCAAGATGTAATTTTTGTCACGTGGTTTTAAAATTGAAAAAGATCGTCCCATATCAGCTCCGAGTAGAGTAGACAATAAGACTGACCAGAAGATGACACTGCTGCCCCGGTACAAGCAGCCTAAAAAAGAGTAAAATTTACAACAGTATTGGTGAATATTATAAACAATCGAGTGGTAATTTTAGGGATTATTGGTGAATACTTTAGAATTTAGGATACCGGCCACAGCTTAAAATGAGAAAATTTATTATAACGTTTTTTTCGATGAGGAGTGGGGAATATTTTTATTGATTTGCAGCAGTTATTAATCAACGGCAACCACATTGTTTTTTTTTTTTTGGAGTCTAAAAATTTTCAAAGTAAAGTAAACGAAGAAGATAATGAGATGGATGCTATGGGATCCCTAATGAAAAAATAATTATTCATGGCTAAGGCTGCCGCATTGTTTAACCGAGTAGTTTAAGCCGCTTACGCATGAGGGAGTTGAGCGTTCGTTGCAATTATACTCCATTTTTACTGTATATTTAAAAGCTGCAAAAATACTAGTCCTTTTTCAGAAAATCTATTATAATTTTTATACTATTAAATAAATTATCATTTATCTTCCAACTAAATGCAAGCACAATTTAGTAGTGTAACCATATTTTACGTCCCTAAGGTTGAATATTCTATGGTTAACTGTCAGAGCGAAGATTGTTTAGTAGTATTTAAACACAAGCCTCTCGAGTGTCAGATGAAATTGAACAAAATTGCATTAGGAAAATAAATAAATCTTTTTAGACTTGACTTAGTGGATTTATTTAATCATGAAATATTTAAGAAAAACATTACAGTTCCACATAAACGCGGCCAGGTTTTGCTGAAATAAAACATGGACGTGGCTGTGCTCACAATAAATTATTTATGTGGAATTGCTTTGTTTGTCTTTAACATTTGCTAAAAAAATTAGAATTCGAGGCGTGGCTCGGTTTTCTTTTTCAAACAGAGAACAACAAAGAGTATTCATAAAATAATTTCTGAATATATAATGTCCTTTGTCGTAAGAAGTCGTCACCCTTCGTAAGAAGACTTTGGGTCGAGTTCAAGCGGGGCAGAAAAAGAATAGAAGTCGTGCTACGTTCTGGCATAGTCCTGGCATAGTCTATATCATCTGTCGCCTCAGAAATCATCGATATTGTGATAGCATAATATTGTTTTGGTCCTTAGCCGAATAAAAGTGTGCGTTGCCAGAAGCCGTGAAATTGTCAGCCGAGTGAGTGAATTTCATTTTTGACAATGAACTGCATATGGAAAAGGATTGTGCAAGATGAGTGCCGCGTTCTCGTGTGCCCGAGCAAAAGCGGATTCGAATGCGAGCATCAATCAATTACTTGGAGTTATTTAAAAAGAATCCTATGGATTTTTGTTTTGTGACGGTATATGAAAGATGAATTTATCACCGCATCGGAAATGAAACAGCTAACTATACTGTCCATAACTTAAGAGGAACCAACTTCTAAACTGGCAGAGATTGTCCCTTTAACCGTTAAGGTGAAAGCTTCATTGTATTGCGACGCCCTTCTATGCTTGGATCGCCACGAGAAAGGTTTAACCATTACTGGGATTCCCAGTGCTCTTCCATCAGATCAGTATGCATTCCAGTCTTGTTGCCCAGGACAAATTGGCTGAATTTAGATACGAACCGTGTTAACCTATTTGTCCCCCCTTGGACTTCCTCCTATTCTCGACACTGAAAAACTTCTTCGGTGATAAAAATGTGTGTCCATTTAAGACGTTTTGAGAAGCGTAAACGCGTATTTTGAGGTCCTCGAAGATACCACTTTTGCGAATGGTAAAAAAATTGGAAACATGTTGAAAAAATTGTGTTGAACTTCGAAAGGATTGTGTTAAAAGTAAAGTAATTTACTTTAAAAATTATTTTTTTAAATCAAACCACTTTTCTCGACCAACCACCCTTGTAGCATAATTACGGTAGGCAAAATTAGTATGGAGACTGAACTCACTAGTTAAGGGTTCGTTCATTGGAACTTCCAAAGAAGTCTTACGTACATTAGTAAATGATTAAAACTCCTTGTTTCCCCATGGAAAAATTTTAAATTTCCATTCTTTTAGGAAGAATAGCTCGGGGTGATTGATATTTAATTCTCAGGGACCCTATTCAAATATGTACGTCATTATAGAGACATTCTAGATGCCAAGGCCGGATTGAAGAACGAAAAATTAGTTTAATTGAAAATCACATAAATATAAGTATTGCATATCTTACAGTTTTTTAAAAAACTGTAAAGAATATAAGCAAAAGCATTAAATATAGACGTTTCAAAATATATGCAACATCAACTTTCGGTAAAATGTTTTTCGATCCACAGACTCCAAATTTCGTGATATTCACTTCCACTAATGTAATTTAAGGTTTAGAAGCGCAAGAAATAACACCAGAGATACACAAAGTAAAATCCTTACTTTACCGCCGCCCTTATCAACCAACTATATTTTTTTCGTATTGAAATATAATTGAGCCCGAGCACTTGTAGAACGTATTCCTTAAACATTCATCAGTAAAGTACATTTTATGATATTACTCCGGATTGGTTAAAAATTGTAAATTGTTGGTCATAAATATGCTACAGAGTGGTTTCATGTTTTTTTATTCAGCTTTGACGGATTCACCAGATCTAATGGGAGTGACAATCTAAAAAAATATATTGGTCCCATACCGCCGTCTGAATACTCCAGAATAATAATGTTCCATTACCAGACTTCGAACGAAAATTGCTACACCATTTGGATTGGGGTGAGTATTTTTTTCCCTATTTAAGCCGTTTCCTCAATCACTGTCATTATTTAAGACACCATTGCAGCAGTTTATATCCACCCCACTTCCTCACTCCCCGCTCCGACCGGCAAGTCCCACAACCAACAGCGGTGGGATATTCAGGCACTCTGCGCCCTGTGCCTGCTGCGGTGAAAGTGTAACATGCCACACATCCGGTACTCGTCGACATTATAGAACGAAACATGAACACGCCTCTGACGAAATAAGATCGAAGTCGTTAAGTCAGATCCTTTGGCGAGACGGGAAAAGTTTTCCTTTGAGCACCGTGAGAGGGGATCGTGACATTTGAAGAAGGAGAATGGCAGATCCCAGCACAACATTGAGAGCCGCTTTGTCATAAAACTTTTCCACTGAAGTATTATTTACTGGCGAATTAATAGCGAATTTTAATAGCTACCCACTCTCGGAAAATAACCCAAGGGAAATTTATTTGTTCATATTATTAACGCACGTAAATTGGAGAATATAAATAGAATTAAAAACCATTCCAAAAGGTCAAATCTCAATAAAGTTTATATGATTTAGGAAAAACGATTTTTTTTTCAATTGAATTGATCTGATCAATGAACTGAGTTTATTTTACAAAATTCATCACATTTACCCAGATAACTCTTCCGCTTAATTCTTTTCAATGCTTTCATTTATCAAGGTAGTGTGTCCATCACAGACCCACAGCTTAAACTTCATAGAGCCATAAGTTAAACTAGAATTATCTTCCCTCGATTGATAGAATGCCACATTGGTTACTGGGTGTTGCAACTGAATTCACTGAAAGATACGCAACTTCTCAAGTGTAAGTGTGGAAATGAGTCACCAAAAAAACATTGATACGAATTTGGGTATTGGGATTTTAATATTCACGTTCATTGGCAAAGTAAGTCATTTCGTAATTACACTGGTGTCTTTCGACAACTCCCTTAAAAAGTCACCCGATGTGAAATCCAGAATTGATGGCCGAGGTTATAAATGGCTAATATCATTCGCTATGACCGTGATCTACATAATACTTTTGCAATTTCCCTATGATAACTACATCATTTTTCGAGTGCTGTGAAGAAAGAAAGCCAATTTTTGGAATTTTTAAAATATTTAATAACTTTCAAAATTAAAAATAACGGATTTCATTCACTTTATTACAGAAGTAATATCTGGAAATTATAATCGAGTTACTTTTAATGGAAACAATACTCTGTACAGCATCAATTATATTCATAAACCAAATTCCAACTCTGCCAATGGAAAAGAAAAAATATTTCAATCATATTTCGAAATAATTAAAATATACACAATAAAAATAAATTTATGGACCGACACAAATCGCCCTTCACTGGTAACATTATTATTCCATATAGCTCAATAACACCGTCAAGAAGTCACCAAAAACACGAATGGTGATCTACTTTTAATAAGAAATATATGTAGATTTCAAATATGGGATTATATATATAATTGTCAATGTAATCTCAAGTAAGTTTAACATTGCAGCGTTTTGCAAGGTAGTAGAAAAATAATTTCAGGTAGGAATTCGTAGTATCAAAAGCGGTTTTATTTGTTTAGGTACTTTTGATACGTCTTGTAGCAGGCTGTTAGAATCGCATGAGATCGTTGAAGGTCGCTCGCTCGCTCTGCACCAAGTACTTGGAATTTCCAAAGGATTGAAGGGAAGCAATCACCGTTGCTAGTCGCCTTGTCAAGGAACTCATTCGCCGAAAGAAAGTGAATCACGAAATAAGCGAGCAGCGTGCAAGACGTAGCAGGCCGCGGCCGTCGGGAACTGCTGAACGCGATGAGCTGGGACAACTTCCAATGACGCGAGAGGCTTCGTCAGGCGCTTCGTTGCCTCTACTCAAGAAAGCGGATGCCCCACGCCTCTATCACTGATACATGCGAGGATTTTATAAGCATTTCATTGAAGGTTTGCACTATAAATGATTTCCATGGTGTGATATCCTGGTCCAAGGGAGGAACAAAACACCATTGTAAAGAGGCAGCCAGAATTGATGCATTTCATTTATTTTATTAACTGGGCATTAATAACGATCCCAACTTCCACGTCATTCTTGTAACTTAAGGTCGAACTGTTGGCACAAATGTAGTCGTTCCACTCAAATTAAGGAGTGGACAATCATATACCCCATAGGTCAACTCCGCTCGAGACTGAAGAACTAGTTTCAGAATCGTTCCCATAAACAGAAAAACAACATTAGTAGCCCCATGCTACAACGGTTAGATATTTTTCCAAAGAACAACTATTTCATCAAGACGAAACTTGTCTATACCAATATTTACAATATATCATCGATATTCGAAAACGTGCAATATTTTTATTCATAAAATTATTTGAAAATTAAGCCTCTCAATGAATTATACCAGATTCTAGCAAAATAGATAGTTCAAATCGTGACATTTTCGTCAGGAAGAAGGATCTTGTGAAAAAGGAAAAATACTGGTTCCTCTCAGAAAATTTAAGGACTTTTACTTAAAAAGGCTAAAATTATACAAAATTTCTTTGAGTTTCTGCCAGCATCTATGCATTTCTGAATTCCATGCTGTGTTTTTGAATCCGTTAAAACCGTTTTCAAGAGAAATAACTGTTTTTAAATATTGAAGAGGAGTGTTTTCTTCTCCAACATGGAAAAATTTCACATAATTAACCGTGGAACCTCCCGGTTTGTTGAAAAACTGTGTTTTACATAAACAGTTCCTCC
>WURS02421961.1:0-16738 GCA_011762765.2 Rhinocypha anisoptera
GGTCTCACTTCTCCCCCCCAGGGGCTCAGGCAAAAACCCCTCCTCCCCCCCGCCCCCCCCCCCCCCACCCCCCCCCCCCCCCCCCCCCCCCCCAACTCACAATCGATCTTGTAAACTCGCCGTAATGTAGAGAGAAGTGGTAGAGGGATAAAATGGATATATAGAGGGATATAGAGAGAGAGTGTGTGCTAGAGAGAGAGTCCATTGCCTACATTTCCGTAGCGGAGCCACGGCGATGTGCTTTTGTTCTCCATTCCCCCCCCCCCTCTCCGGTCGGATGAATTTCCCGCTGGTTAAAGCGGGTGGAACCTTCCGAGTCAAGTGAGACACCGTTGTGTGGAAAACGTTCTCGCCCGACATAATAATAATAATATTCCAATATTCGCGACACACATGGCGCGAAACTTCAAATTACTAAGCCTGGAAAAAGGTCGGGGCAGAGATGGAAAATGGGCATATGTGTGTGCACACACGATTAATCCCCGGATGGGACACGCCCCCGCGTGTGATCGACAGGGAAGCCCGCCGGTAGATTCGCGAAAGAGAGAGAGAGAGAAGATTCGCGAAGGAAGAGGAGAGAGACCGTATTTATTTTCGGTCGGTGTTCCTATGCAAGTTTCGTTTCTCTCCGTACGTACGGCGGACATACCGACCGGGTCAGTCCGGTATTTTTGTGGGTGGGTAGCACGGTATTTTTCAATGAACACTGAGAACACACTATTATGACATCCGAAGAAAAATCCGAAGGTATTTACAAAAGATACCAGCACATTCGAACAAAAGTTCCGCATATTAAGTTATAAAGAATTGGGTTAAAAAAATGCGTAAGTTTATGACGAAATTAAGCGAAATAATACACGAGCCTAAATTAACAAGGTATGTAAGCTTTCATGCAAAATTCCTTTGAAAAGGAACTTTGATGAAAATGGTATAGAACACATTTTGCGATGTGTTATGTCTGACATAAGCGACTTGTGAAGCCATCATGTTCTTTAAACGCATCTACCTTCGTGGCGTTTCTTCAATGAACTAACGGGAATTATTCCATTCCAACTCGAACCTATAATTATTCCTTGCTTAAGGTTGAGGATAGATGGAGCTCGCAACCTGCTCCGTGGGAATCAATTATCGGCCGTGGCAACGGATCACGAAGGACGACCGCCCGAGTCTCGGAGAAGATTATACTGAGTAGCGAATGCAATTCTTCCGTGGACAGATCGCGTTTATTCCACCGCGCGGAAAAGCCTCAAAAGGTCACTCTCCGCGGCCATCCCTTGCTGGATACATTCAACCACCTTCACAAGTGGCTTGAACCAATAAATTTGACATAGTTATAGTTTATTTTACTAAGATGGACATAGAACTTCCCATGATTTTTACGCCCTTGCGATTCACGCCCTTTTTGGCCGATATTAAAAAAAAAACTATTTTTTTTAATTAACAAGTACAATTATCCATAAGCTATTATAACTACCGAATTTTTCTTCGGAGAATATATTCGCCATTATAATACCCTGATTTTTACGGTAAGCTATAAACATCTTTTTTTGTGCAAAAAATTAAGAAATTAAAAAAAAATTTTTTTTAAGATGTGATTATTTATTTTTTAACTTATTAAAAAAATAATAAACGTGTGTTTGAACCGGGTTGGGCTCATTTTGTGGGTAATTTAATTTTCTGAAAAATTATCATATATATGTTCTGAGATCAAATAAAACATCCTCGGTTTTATAGTAAGCGAAAAAGTAAAAAGAAGGTGGAAGATTTTTGGCGGTTTTTCATTGTTTAGAAAAAGCGAGAATAAAAAAAATTTTGGACTTTATCGTGAAATTCTTCATTATAATACAGCCGATTATCATGGTGTGATCCTGTTCCTAATTTCTTTGCCAAAAATAGCCAGATCGACTTGACTAAGGTCTCTTTCACGCATCCAATGTCGGCTTCCGAAATGACCCCGAAGCACGTTGCATTCAACTTACATTAACATCATTCAGATTCTCGTACCGACTACAATATTCGTATCATGGAACTTGAAATATTTTTGTGCCATCCCTCTTCCCTGTCTGTCGGTCACAGGATTTCTACCTTACATCCAACAGCTCGAATAACTCACAAATCCTCTTCCATTGTGATTTCTCCACCAACCTTAAGTGTTCCCCTTACGTATCTGACATTTCAAAATCTTCTTCTACTATCCAATGCATGTTTTCCCATTTCTCCCCTTGCCCTCACCTCGAACGTCTCCAGCCTACTTCCCCTCCTTATAACAAAAATTGTTTTTTTTTTTTGACCAATCCAACCGTAGTTATGGTAATAGGCAGAGCGAGTGTGTAGGCCACTGCGCATTGCGCAATCGTTGGTCACGCGACTTAAGGCAATATGACGTTTCTGTCACCATGGTTACACCTTCTGTTTATTCATCTACATTAGGAGTTCCGTGGGAGTAAAATGAACGCCAAGTGAGTAACATTTTCAGGGAATAACTTAATCCTAATACAGATCCTAAGACCATCACATAAGTGTTTAAATTTAATTTTTTGCGTTTTTTTCATGTTTTTAATTGATTCTAATAATATTGTCGTCGTGAACTTGAGTAAGACTTTGTTGACACAATGTTTTATAAAGTTCTGTGGTACTTTTTGAATGGAAATTTTTTATGATTTCCCTGTTTGTATGCGAAATACTGCCCTCCTTAAATTTTGAATTTACCATTAAAGTGTACGGCAATAAGTGTGTATAATGATTCGGATGAAATTTATGTTTAAACCAATCGCGTGCAACCGTCACGTGGTTTCAATGATGGAACAGCTTTCTCTCCCTATTGCCAGGAGGCTCGCTCTACACATTACAACTCTATGACTCCAACCCATCATTGCCCGATGGTTGTTGAACACATGATCGTTTTCTGAACACATGATCATGACCTTTGTAACTATCCACTGACAGTTAAATGGAATCATACTGATCATATTGGAATGGATACTGATCGTTAAATACATTCCATTCCCAAATTCCGCCTTTGTTAACGCAGTCCACCAATTTCCCAAGCATTTTTCGACCATCATCCAATTGTTTACGGAGGGTGTTTTCCACAGTTTCCAGTGGATTATACACGTAATCTGTCATTTTTATATTACGTGTTGTCTTAAATCCCCACAAAAAAACAGGAAATATATTAAGCGTTTATTACTTCCCGAAAGATTGTCAAGGATTTGTAGGGTGGCTATTGTCTAGGGCACCTCTCTGACGGGAGACTGCTAGTTGGCGAGCGGAGCAGAAGTAATGACGGAAGGAAAAAAGGGGGGAAGTGGATGGAATAGAAGGAAAAATGTCGGAAGACATCAAAGTGCTTGCGACTGAAGAACGATTGAAACTTCCAAAAACACGACTCAAGATCACTATACGAACACAGAATCCAACTCATCTGTGATTTGCGTAGGCGTATTCCATTTCAAAAACAAATATTTAATAAAAGCTCGGTACTCGATTTTGTCCATTTTCACAAAAACACTCACATCAACTCACTCAAACGACTGTTACGTAACAACTCCGCGTCCAAAATGGCTGAAACTTTGATGAGTAACTGTCAACAGATGAACAACGAAATTCACTAGCTTTTATTTACGAGTTTGAGCATCTTCACGTTGAGGTCGGAAAGTTTTCAGGCCACCCTCGTATATTTGTCACCAGAGCATGTATCGTGCAATAATGAGATGATGAGAAGATCTAATGAGAAGATTAAGAAGAAGCTCCAAGGAAAATCAACGTCCAAACGGGTCGGAGGAGATCGACACGAGGGTACGACTTCTAAACGAGCAGCTTCACAAGTTTACAATGTATCTTTTTTTAAGGATTAATTTCTCCTTTACGAGCTATGGCAAAAATTTAGCAATACTGATGATGTAACGTTTTTACTGACCTAATATGTACAATTATTGGTAGTCGCCTTCAAAGTAGAACCTCTTAGAGCCCACAAACTTCTGAATACTTGTCGACTTGTCTGCTTCCACTGCTCAAAAATTTTTCTGCATAATTCTTTCCGTCAGTCTGTGCAGAAGCTACGCCGTTGTCGTCTTTACCCCTTCCACTCTTTTTCAAAATGAGACCTTTCACCGACTTGAGTGACGGGAATAGGAAAAGTTCACACGGTACAAAATCTGGGGGAAATGGAGGGTGCTCAAGGATTGTGATCCGGTCTTTTTACTGGTGAATAATTGATTGACTGGTGACTCATTACGCTTGTAAACATTTCCTTCAGAAGTATCAGTAAATGACTAATGATCTGCCATGTCTTCAATCAGTGATGTCTTCAACTTCTGATATATATCGTATAACAAACTGGTATCATAAAACCTAGCCTAGAATATGTATCTTAAATACATGTTACTACTCTTCACACATTCTCTATTCCATCAACTTTACCCGGTTGTTTTAATAAAATATCTATGGCTGGAACTTCTTTAATGCAGAATTCATTTGGTCACCGTCTTCCTCACAAACAACAGGATGGAGCGTGAAAACAAATAGCGCAACAGTTTTTCAATAACTGTCACCTTCCCTACGTGCGCCAACTGTAGGACTAGGTAGGGGAGGATGATATTTCACGCGCATTTTGACCGACCATTCACTTTGCTTCGCATAAGACGACAATTAATCTTCCGCCCCGACGACCAGTCCAACGCGACTTGTTCTTAAATCATCTCCGACGATCCTGATCCCCAGGCTCGAGAACCTCCCTCGCTGTCCCTCCGGCACATTCCACGTCGACGCCTGTTCTCGGAACGGCGATCGTGGATGCGGAAAGCACCGCGGACCCGCGCCACGAGGGAAACGCGTATTGCACGGATCCGCGGTCATTATTCACCGCGTCGGTCCGCGCCTCACCTTTGACATCGCTTTCATTACCACTATCTTTTATTCGCTTCCGAGAGAGAGATGGCCGAAGGGGGGCTTTCGAGAAGGGCTCCGGCGAGGGACTGGATTGTTTCATCACGAGCTCGCGCACAATGCACGCGCACACACAAACTAGCCTCTCAAACTCGTCCCCTCGCTCGCTTCCCTGCTTTTTAGCTTTTCGGGGCGTGGGTGAGTTCGCTTGTTGCCCGCTTTAGTGTGTTTGCTACCGAGCGACGCCCGCCTCCATCGACGACGCATCCTCCGTTCGCCTCGCTCCCTCCCTTCTTTTTTCCTACCGCCACCAGCGATGAAAAGTGGCCGAGAACCATGGGAAATAATATCTACGCCCTAGACACCGTGTGGATGGGACGGAGGCGGGTGGTTACGGAGGGGGCCGAAGCGTGTCGGAGGGTGGCGGTTGAGCGGGCGACAATGAGACCCCTCGTACAGCGGCAACAATGGCGGCTCCCCCTGTCGACGCAACAAAGGGGGGAGGAATGCGGGAGAGGGACGAGTGAAGAGTATATATATATGGTATATATATTTATAAAAATATATAACATATTATATATATATATATATATATATATGTATATATGAAGCCTCAATAGACTCACTGACTCAATGACACAATTTACCAGGAATTTCTACTCAAGATACAGTGCTGAAATTTTCAGGAAAGTTACCTTCCACCTATCAAGTAGTACACTTCTGAGGTTATGTTGGGAAAAAATCAAAAACCGCGAAGAAATGTTCCGGGTTTGAGTCCAGGGATACTTATTTTTTTCCATGTAAAGCAATGGGAAAAAGAAAATTTTAACAATCACCATCATTAGTATTTCAATCAGAAGTTTGATTTACTGCGGCCCACCATTCATACCCATCCAGTACTTACTTAGTTCTACTTAATGTCTCTTATAATTTGACCTGTCTCTTTGTCCCTCGGCACTCCTCCCGAGGTCTTCCCTCCTATTTTTTCTTCAACTAAATTCTTCACGAATTCATTATCTCTTATGAAGAGAAAGAGCTTTACCGTACAGGGTAAAACCAACAGATATTATTCCATTCATATTATAAATTTTTTCGCTTTTATTTGTTTTTTGGTTGATAAGAATTCCGGATTCTTGCTCCCAGTGGTTTGAGCAGCTTAAGCATGGGCAGAAATACGTAGATCTTTCTTCACCTATATAATCTCCACCACAGTGATCAACCCGAAGGTTGGTATGTTAAGTTAGTTTAGAGCTCACCTAGTACTAAGCCCACGGCGTGTGGAAATTCACACATCAGGGTAGAGGGGCCATTTCATTTCCCTGTGCCACCTGTGGTTTCCCACGAAGATGTGGTACCGGAATAATCACTTGGAGTTTAGCTGGAGGTGTCCAGAGAGTCGTCACCCGGTCTCGAACCCGGGTCCCCCGGTCAGTAGCCAAGCACTCTACCCACTGGGCTACCACTACCTTACACAGTGGAGTTGCTAAATTACTCCAAGAAACAAAGCACTTGGTATTTCCACATGAACATGATTTGATAACGACTTATGTTTCGACGCGTAGCGTCATCGTCAGACCCATAGACCTTATAATGACGCTACTCGATGGTTTATTAATAGATGGAAAACTAAAGTGTAACCACTGTTTTTCAAAAACTGTGCTATATAACATGGCAAAATAGGAGACTTTTCGCTGACTTTACTCCTTGGAATTAGTTCGAATTGTCCGCGATATAAAACAGAGGTGGATAGCAAGAGAGAGTAAATGCAAAATATGATCCATGAGTGGGGGCCCAAAATGTTTATCAACCATGTAGCTATTCAGATTGATTCTCTATGGCCATGATTGGTACCCTATCAGGTCATGATAAGCATTTACGGAAGAATCATAGGAATGCTCGATGTAAAAATTTAGCACACTGCAAGGACATAAACCGTATGATATTTGGCTGGACTATCGTCAACATACTATTGTACGAGGCAAGCTTTCCGTCTTAGATATTAAAAGTCTGCATTTACATTCAATTAATGAACACCATGTCATATGAGTTACCACTGCTTTTTGCATTATGATGGACGTTCTAGAACTAAAAATGGCAAACTTAAATGGCATATCAGTATCACTTTATAAAAAATACTTTATAAAAACTAAAGAAAAGAATAAAAATAAATAAAGATTTCGAAGACAACTACGATTAAGCACCGCGATAAATGTGATATAAAATCGTGCATTGGAGGTACAATGTGTTCTTGCTCCTTTACTTTTGCGATACGTCTTTTGAATAAAACTTAGAGAATACCTGAGACTTTTCACTATTGCGAAGTAAAGAACAGATTTCATTTTATATCGACCCCTCATCCTCGATTATTGACCATTCCATGTCAAAAAGTGAAAATGGATGCAGAGAATTTATTTCATCCTTCCGATCCAGTGCCAACAAAGTCCGTCCAAATACATTTAAAAAATTAGCCGCGTAATTTCTTTACCAAAACATTTACCTCAAAATTTTAAACTTATCTTATGTTCAACACAAAAGTATCACGATAATCCGACATTAGTCGCTGCTTTTGTGTATAATCGACGTTTAAATACAAAAATTAGAGATATTTTGGGATTTTTTTGCATAGCAACAAAATGTAAGTCAGTTTTAGCGGAAAGGTAAGAAAGAACAGGCAAGTTATTAAAAATATCTTCTAAATGAGCGGTTGAAAGTCAATATTTGATTTATTAGTTTATTGTAAAATTACAATAAAACCTAAAATGAGCAATTTTTTATAAATCATTATTCATTAAGACAGAGATTTCAAAGCATAAGAAAATATAGCTTTTAACAGAGTTAAACGGGTAAGTAAAAGCTAAAATCTTGCTCTGCAGTTCGATTTATTTATGAGATATTGCAATTGTTTATCCCGAACACATTCTTTTTAGATGATCACTCTTGGTTTTTTAGGGATGATACAAGTGTTTTAAGGAAAAAATTGGTTCTATAAGAGTTGTTTTATTATTTTTATATCCTGTAATAGTAATTATTTACAAAAAATAGTAAAAAAAATCGGGTATAAAAATCATATTCTTTTTTGAGATAATCAATTAGAATAACTCTTGTAAGAGTTATTATGAAATATATGGTTTATGCATAAATATATGGTAAATAAGTTCACATCTTAAGAGATAGTATTGCTATGCAAATTTTAAAGTGGCATTTGTTAATACAAATATATTTGATATTGTTTTTCTAAAAACATTTTTTTATTCACAGGCTTTATTGTTATTAATATCAAGTAACGAAACTATGTCCATTTCTTAAGCAACACTTTTACTTTACACAGATGAACTAACCGTGTTAATTGAAATCATGTCTTTAAAAATGATTGAAATCATGTCTTCATATCTTTAAAAAAAATAAAGTGTCCAGTGATAATACTCAAGGCGAGTGGCGACCAGTTGTTGGCGTAGTCAGAGCGTCGCGTGGAGCGCTATCGCGAGGCGGCGAATCTCGAGTTTGTCCCATCAATATAACAAAGTAATCAATATCTCCAAGAAAAATCATCCGATTGTGACGATTAAAAAAAAATTGGTTTGCCCTGTCAAGCTCAATACGAATTTACTCGCTGGCATAGTTTCGTTACACTTGCTATTACAGTATATACAAATAATAAAACAACTCTTGTAATAAAACAAATTTACACCTTACAAACGCTTCTAACATGCCTCAAAAACCAAGAGTGAATATCTATAAAGAACGTGTTCGAGATAAATAATATCTCATAAATAAATTAACCTACAGAGCCAGATTTTAGCTTTTACTTTCACGTTTAACTATGTTAAAAGCTTAATTATCTAAACCTTTTAAATCTGTCTTAATGAATAATGATTGTAAAACAATTGCTAATTTTAAGTTTTTTTTAAATTTAACACTAAACTAATAAATTTTACAATAAAATTTTAAAATAAACTAATAAATAATAGTAAGCAATCACTCATTTTGAAGATATTTTTAATATCTATAATTTGTTTATTCTTACCTTTCCGCCAAAACTGAAACTTACTTTTCTATACAACAAAATCCCAAATTATCGCTAATTTTTGCAGTTTAACGTCGATTATATACAGATTGGTTAAGATTTGGACAATTTTCTGTTTTTTATGATTTGCAAACCTCCACATTGAAGTTTTCGGTGAGAAACTTTCGTAATTTGACTATAAGCGTAGAAGCTGCCTCTTAAGTGTCTTCTTAAATTGGGTTAAACTACACTAATGTCCTTATATATTCTTTCCGTCCCCCATGTCTTCCTTTCTCTATCAGCATATTTCCATATGCATCCCTGATGTCATTGCTCTTTGATTTACTTTCTCTTAACTAACTTGTGTACTCTCTCGGCAATTAGGTTCTTCACCTTTAACCGTTGATTTCTTCGCAGCCACTTTCCATCCATTCTTCCCCGGCTCTCTTAGATTCCCGTATGACTAAGTTCATCAATTTCTTTTAATTGTTTTTCTTTGCCATTATTTCTTTCGTATTGGTACTTTCTAATTTCCTTTATGACAATATTTATCATAGTGTGGTCTGCGTACCCCAGGGGCTCTCCGAGGCCATTTCCAGGGGTCCGCGATGTTTGTACTATTTTCATCTTAGTACTAAAATGTTATTGACACTTTTTCAATGTCATTGTTTCGTGAGAGAAGTGGAGTTTTAGAGAGGTTAGGTGAAGTGTGACTAGGTCATCACACAAGCGAATATTTGTATTTTCACTTTTTTTCTTTTTCTTTCGAATGATTTTCAACATACCAAAAGGAAAGGTTAGCTTGCAATACACGGTCGAACTTAAGAAACTGGGGAAATATCACGCGCCACATTATCTTAACAATAGAGTGATGGTTTTTTAAATAACTGTTATATTTCCACAAAAGATTAGTGGATTCCACAATCTTTTGTGGAAATATAACAGATTTTTAAAAAACCATCACTCTATCATGGAATTCCACCAAGTGACGGCCTCCACAGTGAACTTTTATCTTAACAATGTTTAAAATATAATATTACTCCTATATTATCACTCATGCATTCAGTCTTGAGATACCTTTGTTTTATCCTAACATGCAGTTTTTGTGATAATAGGAAATTTCTTATGTACCCAATAGACACATTCAATTCTTGACAATGTTATATTTCTCTATTAATAAGCCAGTAAATATGTTTCTGAAGTGATTTCAAATTCACCTTTCCAAAATTTAAATGCTATTTTGCCCGAGAAGGTGTGTGTAAGAATCATTTCAAAATCAATGTAATGGAGATCCGCATTTCTTTAATATAGTTTTTCTGTTATCCTCCAAAATCTCCAAATTAAGCCCAAGATATGAAAATTTTAAAAACTCATTTTCATCTTGTGACTAGCAAGTTTTTTGGCCAATATTTTGCGTCGTCAATTTTCTTTAAGAGTGTACCCCCAGCTTCGTCAGTCGCCATCTTCCTTGGTGAATCTGTCATCGAACAAGTTTCAATGGAACTGCTCCCTCCATGTTACCCGATCCTCTGCTGCCTCCCTTAGATGTCCTTTCCATCTTTATACCCATCACCAAATTGTGTCTTCTTCCTCCTATCCCTCTCTTCCCTTATTACTCTTTTCATCAAACATTCATTTCTTAGAAGTTCCCTTATTACCCCATCCAGTTCCCTTTCCTCTTTCTTATAGCTCTCAAAATACCTCTTCTTCCATTTATTCTCTTCGAACTTCATGTGTTATTTTTGTAATACACATTATACTTTCAGTTCTCCTTAGCCACATTTCGAATCCCAAGTATTTCTCCTCTCTCCTTCTGTTCGTCCATATTTCTGCCCTAGACAATACCACACTCCAAATAAAACATTATCTAAATCTTTTTTGCAATTCTACATTTATATTCTTGGTAGTTACAAGCTGGTTTACATTACTAGATTATACTTCCCTTGGAAATTCTACTTCTCATTTCCTTTGCACAACTTCCAATCCATGTGATCATACTTCCGAGAAATTTAAAGGATGAAACTTTTTGTAACTTCTTGAAACTATCCTCTTCTTTTCTAATCTATGACAACCATTATTATTGCTTCCTCATTCGTCGCCTTCATTAATATGGCCTCTGTAAAAATTATTTCATTCCTAGACGTTTTTCTGCTTCATTGATTCCGTACATTATTTTTTGTAATGACTACTCACTCTATGGCTGGTGTTCTGCGTATTTAACGATTTTTACTTTTCCCCTCCAACTAAAATTCCATCTATTTCTTCACCAATGTTCAAATAGTTCTTCACTGTAGATGTTGATTAAATACATAAAATTGAGAGAAGGGTAATTGTTGGTTATAAATTGGTTATTTCCTTAACTTTAAATTTTCTTTCTCCGTTTTCATGTTATAACCTTGTACCCGCTATAAAAGATTTATTTTTACGAACGATTTTATGAGACATTTTAAATTAGATAACTTCCACTGAATATCGAAAAAAATCGCATTCTTGTTTTCTCGTTGAAGTGGTAGTTCTTCCACTTTCTAATAAGAGAAACACCAATATATTTATAATTATATAGATATATATATATATATTGGTCCTTAGTCAGTCTGAGAGAACTCAAGGGAGTCCCGAAATATTTCTCGGTTATGTAAGTCTTTATTTTTACTTGTTTGTGTGTGAATGTGTATAAGTGTGTGCGTGAGTTCGTTGTTGCTGCTCGTCTGAGTTCTTCCGAACTATATATATACATACCCCACGAAAAAAACTCTTTTCAAAATAATTTTTAAGTTTAAAGGAGTCCTGATGTAAAAAAGATTGATAATCACTGCTCTATGATATCTCTTAATCTCTAAGTTAGTCATGGTATTCTGATTTCAGTTCTCTTTCTCTCAAGTTATTCTTATGTTATTTCCGTGATGCTATTTTCAGACCATACCATCATATCTTACGGCGTGTTCTCTTTATCTAATGTTTATGACAACGGCCGAAGCGTATCTTTCTCAGGTATTTCCCCCCCTGAGGATTCGGGGGTTGCTAGCTCAACTTTTTGGAAATTCATATGGTATAAAATGAATAAAAACACTATGTTTCCACCAAAATTGATTATGCTACTACTAGATTCAACGCATCGCGATATCATCATGTACCTTCTTCCCTTAGGTTTTCATGTTTCGCAATGGCTCACGTTTTACCTTTTTCAACTTCTTGTATCGTAGCTTACTCTCCATGACCACCAAATTGTGTTCATTATTTATGTCCACATGGCGAAAACTTTTGCACTGCTTCACATGGTCCTTGCACCTGTGTCTGACGAGGGTTTAGTCGATTTGGTATCTGGCTCTCTCTCCTGGCATCTTCCATGTGTTGCTTATGTACCGGTGTTGCACGAATATTGTGTCGGAGATCACCATATTTTTTTGCATATTGCATAATTTTATGGTTTTTCCTTTGGCGTTTCGCTTCCCCAGTTAGATCCGCTTTAAGCTGCTTTCTCTTTTTGCCCTCTCCAACCACCGTGTTCTAGTATACAATTTTTACCAGGTTCTCTTTTCCTTTTACTATCTTCAGGACCCCTTACAGTCACTCAAATGCTTCTATTTCTTCTTCAGGGTGAATGGACATCGTAATCTACACCCACGCTATCACTGAACCCCTGAGTTATCCCTGATTCATCACACCTTGTCCTGATAACACGACAACTCTTCTTCGTCATTTCTTACTCAGTATGATGCCCACTCCTGCAATATCCCGGTCGGCTCCTACATGCTTCTATATCTGTTCTAAAAATTTTGTTTTCCTGAGTGTATTTATTCTCACTAGGATACCTAGCCCAATGCTGGTCAGCTCTAGCTTCACATTTTTCAGTTTCCAAGTCACTCTTAAGGACCTAACTTTTTTGTTCTTATTCTGAATTTATTCACTTTGACTGATGTTCTCCTCCACGTAGTCTCCCAATCGAACAGAAGATTCGATTTGGGAGACTACTTTACCTCCGGCATATTATACCACGGGATATATATATCTATCTATATATATATATATATCACGTCTTATTTGATAATGCTAAGCCAATTGCTTTCCATATCGCACTTATGCGGCTAATCCCATGAACTTCACTCTCGCCCTCAGCTGCGGCTGGGCAGTTGATGCAGGTCTGATCTTGATCTGCGCCATTAGTATCTTCTGGTGAAACTGCTGCCTTTCACCAGCGTTTATTAAACTTGAGGAGCTACTTTTATTGTTGTCCCGTTTCATAAAAATCGGAAAATAATCTTTTGCAAATCTAAAAATATGTTTTGCGTCTCTGGGATTTGATAGTCCTGCCAACAACCTCTAGCCCACCTTACTCAATCAATATGGTTAGTAAAAAAACACGTATGTATGCAAAAAAATAATCTATAAAATAAACAAGTATATGAAAAATATTAGTTTTTAAAAACTAACTTATATTAATCAACTGTGTTGAAATATATTGCGAACAAAACATATTTCCCCGACCGAGAACGAGAGTCCTGAACTTCGCGTATTTTCCTTTTTCTCCTTCGTCTACTTTTCCTTAGAAATATGTACATCTGATTGTTAATGCCTCGTCACATTACCCTTTGGTATGTGAAAGGGAGTATTTCCACTTATGGTAGCTTTGAAGGTAGGTAGGTAGGCAGGTTTTAGGGTGGATTTAGGTGAAGGATTTGGCTAATTATCTATGAACGTTATCAATATTACCAATTAAATTTTCTTAAACCCTTGAGGCAAAAGCGTGCTTTAAATGGTGCCTGACAGGAGCATGATAGAAACATCCTCTCACCTTTAAATCTCTTTTCCACCCGCGTTTGATAAATTTCCATTTTATTCCTAGTTGTCTAGTAGGATTGCTGGGTATAGTGTGAGTCAACGGCCATGGGAAATTACCACCTCAAATTGATTAAAACCCATTTAGGCCAACAAAACACTAATACCCAAGGTGGAGCTCGAACTCGCGACCTTTGGATTATCCGGCGAGCGTGTTAACTACCAGGCTAACCCGGGCAGCTTTTTTTAATCCTTCCAATATTCTTATGTGTAAACGGTTCCCTACTTTTAATAATTACCCAAACTTAAATGTCTTTCTCCAACCATCAGAGAGATGAAATTTCTTGGACCTCGATAGGAAATAATAGGTGTATAAATCCGTCATTTGGCTTAATCCTAACAACAAACTCCCATTCACAGTTCAAAATATAACTAGTGTTTTCGACGGGTTACTATTTACACCGCTTGCATTATCGACGGGTTACCATTTACACCGCTTGTTTCCAGCGTAACCTTTATATTTTGTGGAGAAACTTAAAGGGTGATTTAGTCATTTTTTCTTCCTACCCCACTCTTATAAGCTCACAGTTTTTTCTTGCTATCCTAATTATATTGTTATACATATTATCCTGAAATGTGAACGTAACAGAAAAATTGACACCACAAAAAAGAAAACTATTTCAAGTACAAATATCCAAGTCACGTCATAAAAAGGAAAAAAAGCAACAGAATAGACCACACAGAAAATCAACCACCACATCTGATGTGGAGTCGCGGTTAAGTGAATTCCTCTCGGAAATTTCACCGAGTCAAGGGGTCTTTACCTGAGGACATGCATGTCTGAGAGGAATGCACTCAAGTATGCCATTTCTTATATGCACACCAATGAATAATAATAAATCTGGATATTTTTATGTCAGTCCATGACAAATAGATCGTAATATCAAATATTCATAAAACTGGCAGAAGAAATAATTGTGTAAGATAGACCTGAACCAAAGAAAAACATTTCCTTCGCAATCAAACAGTTTTATATTGAGAGACATGTCTCGGAATTACTAAACCTCTTTGCATACTACAGCATACTTCGAATGCGAAAAGTGGAAGAGTCCTACAAACATTTTTGTGACAATTAGAATATTTTAGAATAAGTGCGTAATATACATAGGATAAAGGAGACATCGGAAACACAAAAACGTACAATAAACATACAAGTATATCTACTAATGGTAAGTTTTGGTTATCTTTTTAGTATAACACTCAAACCTTCGAGTTGAATTATAAACATGAGGCATTGAATCCGGAGTATCATATCGTGAATGCAATGTACTACAAAAGGTGCGATTGAAAGATTTCAAAAGATAATTCGAAAATAGACCATGTAAGAAACCGAGAAACAAGGCTAGTTCCTTATACACTACGACACTCCGTCCAACGATGCGACATTCGTCAAGGAGTTTTTGGCCAAACTCAGTGAGACTATACTTGACCTGAGCAGTGAGGCACTCCGTATTCATCAGGCTTATCATCAGTTGATTACTTCTTGTTCCCTAAATTGAAATACCGCTCGAGTTTCTTCGACTCAATTTCGGCCATAAAGAACACCCTGACGATTCAACTCCATACCAAGAATGAGATCCACATAGGCACTCAGAATGTACGTTCGGGCAAGTCAATGTGCATATTCAGAAAGAATACATTTCGAAGGTCATGGATGGTATTAATTTATTAAGGTGATATTACTTTCAATCAAACATTATTTATAACGATAGTTCTATAACTTATATGGCGTACCATAGGTATGGAATAATGAAATTTTTTTTCTTTCTGAAAAGATTAAATGCCACGCAATTAATCCAAACTACCTCTCGTGATGTGAAAAGGTTTCCTAACTGCTCCCATCATGAAGAAATTTCTAAAGTAAGTTTCAATTAGCATTTCGCAGCATCTATAAAAAATAAGGTCCTCATTGCATGATTTTTAACTTGAGATTTACCTCTTTGCCGATTCGACTGCACGCCAGAGGGACGTTCGAGAAGTGGTGGCTAAGCGGTTGCCGGAGTAAAATCAATCGTCATGAGAAAAGAGCGTTAGGGATATCATTTGACCTTTCCCATTACCTGCGTGGCGAAACCCATCTCTCGAATGCGTTCACTTTTTCTCCGAGGCGCCTTTAACGGGCGCACGGGTAAGGAGCGGCGGTGGCGATGAGGCCGTGGAAGGAATGAAGGTGGGAGGGAGGAAGGGATGCCCGGGGATGAAAGAGGCGGGAGGTACGGGGACGAGGATTATTAGGGATTTATCGAGGATTTGTCCGAGTACGAGAGCGAAGGGAACTGGGTGGGAGAGGTAGGGAGGGCGTGGGGGAGAGGAATGGGAGGAGGGTAGCAGAGGAGGAGCCTGGAGGGAGACCGCGCGGCGTTTATGCGAGGACGTACGGCGCGGTGTCCGGAATGCGAACTAATATCGCTCGCAGCTCCGAGGCGTCTTAAACCTCATCGGCTCCTGACCCAGGAGATCGCTTGAGATGTCTCCCTCTTTCTCTCTCTCGCTCTCTCCCTCTCTTCTCACCAGCCAGAGCAGCCCTACTAAATCAATTGCTCCCACCCGAGCAGATTCAACCGACTTTGGCACTACGAGAGGACGAGTATGTTCCCGATAATTCTTCCAATTACAAAACCGTGAGTAGCCACAGCGATATTCTCTGTGACGTAAAAAAGGAGGAAGCGACTCTTGGTCAAAAGTGTTCACGAGTTTACGGCAGCTACAAACTTCATCTTTCATAAGCAAAGAAATTGCGTGATTCGTATAAAAAAACCAGATGATTATCTAAAACCACAACAATTTGATTACCGTTTGGCGTCGAATATTTTCTACTTCTAAGCATTACCCTGCAAGCCGCCGCAAGGGCGTGTGGCAGGGGGTGAGCCACCACCAACATTCACATCCACTCCCAAATGCAAATGATAAGAGACACATTGCACTCAGAATGAAGCAACCCGGATGGCTCTCATTATCCTTCTTCCTCTTGGTGTCATGTATTTCGAAGCGGTTACTATCAGGTACGTATTG